>NESQ01000283.1:0-129397 GCA_003070745.1 Tuber borchii | reverse complement strand
GGCTACGTTCGGCACAGCCGTTGCAAGACCCTACTGAGCTGGGACGTTTGTTGATAGTAAATTCGCCGGAACAATCACCTGCGCAAAGGGGACTCCCGGCTGACCCTGGGCGGCACCAGCTCCTGAGTCTTTACTGTGGTAAACAACTTCCTCACACAGTCCTTAACGAGTTGAACGACTGCCTCATCGATCTCCTGCATACGAGCCAGATTATTCGCAGCCGATGCTGTGGCGAGTTCATCACATGCAGGGCGCAATCTCCTCATACCTGCGACGATTGGCTGGAAGTCGGCGTCAGGATAAATACTGGCCCTGACTCCCGGCACATAGTTCTTTGCTATCATCAGATCTTTCGCAAGGTCCCGCCATGCTGTATACACCGGGTCCTTTGGAATAGCAGTGAACCCCATGTTCGATTTATGAGCCGTAATTGATGTACTGTCAGGATTCGAGCGACTCATACTAATTTGCCCTGCGAGAGAGTTCGGCGGAAGTTGATAGGTCTGCCCCGGCGGAGGCGCCTGGCCCACTCCCGGATTCGCCATGTGGACGTACTGTACATTGTTGATATTTTGCGCCATGTCAATCGAATTTTGGTCTATATAGATAGTCTTCTGAAAGATACGAGTCTTATGTTGTGAAGATGGTGGATGCTGTAGATATTGGTGGATATTGTGGGCGTTGTGAGATTATTCTTGGTATGAACTCCCTTCCGCCGGGATCAACCCACATTCTATATACAACACGCAGACGTTCAAGAGAGGTTGAAACCATCATGAATTGTTTGAGTTGATTTCAAGATGAATCAAGAATTGACAGTTCAGGCGCATTAGTGTTTCGGTCATTATCTGTTTCAAGTCGAACGCAAGTGATAAACAGCTGAACCCACGTGATGGCGCGACAAACAACGCTAAACCGATTCCACTGTGATTGTTCAAAGCGTGCGTGGCGCCGGGCCCAGCTTCTCACCCTTACGCGTTAAGATCACGATCGCCACAACCTTCAAGTTACGCTGACCCTCAGAATATACACACGACTCCTGAAATCAACAGAGCTGAAATCTACCATGCCGGTCAAATGTTCATTTTGTCGTCGAAGATACATGCGTGCAGGCCCATACGAGGCACACCTCCGAAAAGCGCATACAGATCTCGATATCATACTTGCTTCTACCCTACGAAATCCGCCTCCGAATCGCATTGACGACGCCGGAACCCACATAATTCATCAGAACTTGAATGAACCGAGCGAGCGCCCCGATTCAGACTACGAATCAGATCCTGCCAGTGATCTGGCCGGATATGAACGCGACGCAATTAATGACCTTACGTACGACTCCGATACTGACGCACTTAGCGACAACACGTCTTCGTCTGCTGCTGAACAGACGCATTATGAACGCGCCGGAGAAGCAATTGGAGACGTCAACGGATATGAGCAAGAACATATCAAACTGTGCGAGGACCCATGGGCTCCATTCACCAGTGCGAAGGGGTTCAAACTTGCATCTTGGTTCATTGAGAGTAAATCCTCGAAGTCGCAGATCAATGATTACTTTGCAAATGATCTCGGTGACCCGGCGTCAATTGGCTATAGCTCCATGTATATGCTGGAGAAACTTCTTCGATCGTTGGATCCGGATGGCCCATATCTACGATGGTTCGAAGGACAAGTTGCCAGTGAGGACGGCAAGAGCACGTTACCATTCTTCTATCGCAACATCCTGGACTGCGTGAGATATCTTCTTCGGCAGATAACCTACCGAGATGACTTAGTATATGCGCCGCGCCGGGAATTCGATCAGAATGGACAGAGAATATATGCCGAAATGCATACAGCCGACTGGTGGTGGGACGTTCAAGTATAGTTTTCCGCCCTCCTTCATTTAAGGTTGTTAACAGTGCGTAGGAAACACTTCCCGATGGGGCGACGGTGGTTCCAATCATTGGGATGTCTGATCAGACGCATCTCACCAATTTCTCGGGGGACAAGAAGGCATGGCCAGTCTACATTACTATCGGAAATCTTCCGTCGACTAGACGTAACAGACCTGGATTAATGGCAGTTCCCCTTCTTGCGCTATTGCCCGTTCCGCCCAAACTCGCCAAGATCCCTGCAGCAGACAAACTCCAGAGACAGATTAATGCCGACACCCTTCAGGGCGTATTCGAACTCATCTTTGAACCCTTGAGAGATACTACGCTAGAGGGCGTCCCAATAGACTGTGCCGACGGGAAAATCCGGAGATGCTTCCCGATCTTGTCTGGGTGGATTGCTGACCATATGGAAAACGCCGCACTACACGGGATAAAAACCAACGCCTGTCCTAAATGTGAGGTCCCTCCTCATGAGTTAGGAACCGGCGCCAATCATCATCGGGCTAGAAATTACGCAAGAAACGAACGTTACGAACGCCTTGGTATAAAGACGGGGCAAAATATTTTTCAAGGACTTGAAAGAGTTTCGGCACCTGATCTGCACATGCCGGATTTGCTACATACGATTTATCTAGGACTATTCAAGCATATGATGGAATGGATACAGGGATTTCTCAAGAAACACTCACGACAGCAGGTGTTCGACGACGCCTGGAAGGCTTTGCCGCCGTACCCGGGATTCTATGCGCCCAAAAAAGCTTACCGTGAGATTACGCAGTGGCAAGGAAAGGAGATGAGGGTTCTAGGGCGGTGTCTGTTGGGAGTCCTCGCCGTGGCATTGAGACAGCCTGATAGCACACAAGTACAACCTTTCAAACGTGCGCTCATCTGCGTCGGGTCGCTACTTGATTTTAGCATGATGGCTCAATACCGAAGCCATACAGACGAGACCATACAGTATATGGAAAACTATGCGAAGCGTTTTCACGAGACGAAAAATATCTTGTTGGAGTTTAGGATATCGAAACAGACGCAGGCCAAGGCTGATGAGCTGCGCAAGGAGCTACGCCGCCAGCGTACGCTAGTAAACCAGTCAGTCGCTAGATCGAAGAGGCCCCGGGTAGGCGAGGAAGACCGCCAAGAAGAAAACGACCAACGTATGGACTTGATCCACGCCGAATCCCATTTCAACTTTATTAAGATGCATCTAATAATTCACTTTCGCGAGCACATCTACCAGTTTGGCAATATTCCTATGTATTCTACCGAGTTTGGAGAGCTCGCGCACAAGGAGCAGATCAAGGACGGGTATCGACGTTCAAACAAAATTGACGCAGCGCGACAGATACTAAGCAGCTACGGCCGGCAGCATGCGATCCGGATGAGACTTTTGAACTTAGAATTCCTGCGACGTACCGGAGCAGATCTACCAGCGGAGGTAGTCGAGCATTTAGAGAAAACGAGAACCGCGTCAGTCCCACCTGCCTATCATAGGATTCTGAAAGGACGTCGTGATGAGATACGCAACGTCGTCGATATTAGCAGAGTGTCCGATATCTCCCTGGAAACAATTTGTCGAGAATTGATACGATATAGCCGACTGAACCTGCCACTCGGGAGCCGGCTTCCTGAAGATCTGGCGGTACTTCGATCGCTACCAGTTGAACTAATGACGACACTTGAAATCCCAGTGCTTGCGTTCCAGGAAACCGATGTTTACGACATACACCGGGCCCGGTGCACTGGTACTCGACTCTTCCGTAACCAGGCGAGCAGGAATGATTCTATTTGGATACAGGCTGGTGGCGAGCAGACGTATGGTGCGCTTAGGGGGCGTGTCCCGGCGAAGCTCATAGCTCTTTTCAAAATCAGGGATTACACGCACCAGGAAACTGTCTACCGCCTTGCAGGCGTTCAATTGATGAGTGTGGTTAACTCAGGGCGCCCGTCAGACGTACACAGCCATGTGACGGTTCATCTGAGGGATGACGCCCGGGAACTGACAATTGTGGATATAGGAACGATCATAGGCCTAGCACATCTCATACCAGAAACGGACCGGCGCTGGCTTGTCAACAGCAGGATCAATTTAAGGACGTTTAACGAGATCTATTGAACCACGCAAAAGGGGGCTGGTCCTATATGATTTAACACGGATGTATATAAGTTATTAAAGTTGGGCTCCGTCGTTCCCACGCCCTGGCTCCCCGACGGAGCCAGGGCGTGGGAAACGACGGAGCCAGGGCGTGGGAAACGGCGGAGCCAGGGCGTGGGAAACGGCGGAGCCAGGGCGTGGGAAACGGCGGAGCCAGGGCGTGGGAAACGGCGGAGCCAGGAGGTTGGAAAGAGATCAGTATATAGATGAAAGAGATCAGGAGTAGTATATACTAGTAGACATAGAAATTGAAATTTCTTGAATTACGCTAGTCAGACCGTGGGTGAAATTTACAAGTATCGTGGGCTAGAGCTAGTAGTACGTCGCTCCCCCGAAAGAGATTGGACGTCGCTCCATCAGTGAGAGAGTGCGTCGGGAGGAGACCCAGAAGGGGCAGGGAAAGAGGATGTATTGGGGAGGCGTCGGGACGTAGGAAAGAGGGTAGGAAGGAAGAGGGGCGTCCTGACGATACATTAGGGCCAGGGGCGGTGGGGAGGCGCCAGGACGCCAGTGGAGTGAAACCCAGCTTTCAGACGCAACGGGCGTTAAAACTCACGTCAGGACGCACGGGACGCAGGGGACGAAAAAATTGACGAGTGATACGTCAGGACGCAGCGCCCGCGCGTCAGACGCATGTTAAATTTTTGCTGATGTTCGCAGTAAGAGAAAACTTTTCACCAGGCTACGGTCGATTTCACTGCTCTCTTCGATTATGTTTTGCTTGAGGCTGCCTAGTCAGACACGCACACGTTTCCGATAGTTCCTACGATACTTGGGTCTACGTTTCCTCTCCTCCGCTCGGTCTCGTCCCGTGGCTCGGTTACAGCCAACATCCTCCACTCGCTAATGGCTCACTCTTTTGCCGAGGCACCTTTCACAGCTGGCATGCTTACTGCCAATGGTACCACCCATCCCCGGCGGCGGGCTCAGCCGCACCCCTCAGTTACGCTCGGTCATGGTATTGCACTGCCTCCTTGGGTGATGTCAACGCCTTGGGTTACGGAGTAATGTGATGGATTTGCTTGGTTTTAGTGTTTACTGTCCCCCCGTTCTGTGTTCTGTAGTTTTGGGCTGAATTTTCACGGTTGGGTTTCTGTTAGAGCACTTGGGATATGAACGGAGTTTCTTTTGTTACTTTGTTTTAAAAGGTGAGGAGTTTATGGGTCCGGTCTTCCTGTCGTCTCCTGTCTGTTGTGTCGGTGATCTATTTCTGTTGTCTGCTTAGCTGATAGGGGTTCTTTGTCTTCGTGGCGGGATTGTGCAGTAGGTTCCATACCAGAGGGACTTGAGATGGTGGTTTTTTCCGGTGGTCCGAGGAGGATTTCTTTTGAGTTTTTTCCTTACCATTGCTTACTGCTGCACATAGCCTTTTGTACCCCGTAGTTGATAATCAAAAGCGCATGATATAAAAAAAAAAAAAAGGCCTCTTGGTTGAGATCCCCCCTTCTGGAGGGTCCACCTTCCTAGCTTTCAAGGTTTTGAGAGTTTCTTTCCTTACTCGTTGAGCCCCAAACCCAAAGTTGCTTTTTATCTTTCATTGGTTTTTCAGAAAGAGGTCTCCGTTCTTCCCAACTCCATGGGGAGGCCGGACTGGTTCGCACTTGATGTGTTTGCTAAAGACTTGTTTGGTGTTGGTTTTCCTTCCTTTCGTATTTTGAATTTATACAACTCCCCAGGCAAGAGGAGGGGGGTGGTCTCAGTTCCTCCCCTTTTAGCTTTCCCTACTTCTTCTATCCCCCTTCTCGTGGTAGGGGATTTCAACTTGCATCACCCCCTTGCAGACCCTTCGCGCTACCACTCCAAAGACGAGTTAGCTGTTTCCTTCCCTTATTTTCCAAGGGCCTCGGAACTGGGTTTTTCCCTTTTGAACAGCCCAGGTGTCTTCACGAGATTTCCTTTTGGAGGCACTAATAGGCCCTCGGTTATTGATTTTGCTTTTTCTTCACCTTTCCTGTATACTTTTGTACAGAGGTGGGACACCGTCCTACCCTCTACTGGCTCAGATCATGTTCCTATTTCTGTTTTTTTACAACATCCAAGATTGCACCACCCCCCTCCGGCTCCCAACTGGCTTTTGACTGATTGGCCGTCACTCTCCCCACTCCTAGCTGACCTTGTGGTGCCTCCTCCCCCAGTCTACCCCCCCCTTATTGCCCTTGATACCTAGTTCGACTGCGCACTCCGCTCGGTAATCTCACTCCTCATCAGCCATACTCCACTCTCTCGCCCCTCAAGCAGGTCCAAACCTTGGTGGTCCCCCTTGCTGTCTCTTCTTCACCGGGAATATCACTCAGCTTCTCACGTGGCGAGGGCCTCCCACTCTCCACAAGACAGGGCGGCGGCTAGGCTCTCCAAAACTGGGTATTTCAAAGCCATTAAAGCCACGAAGAACTCCCACTAGAGGTCCCTCTTGGCTGACGCCACCCTCCGCTCCATCTGGACGGTCAAAAGGTTTTCCCTAGGCCAGCCTGTCTCTTGCTTCCCGTCCTTCCCCGATGCCGTCACTCCCATGGACATCAACTCCTCGCTCTTGACTTACTTTTTCCCGGCTCGGCCTGCCCCCCTGCTGCCTGCTACTCTCTCTGCTTTTAGTAACGCCCCAATGCTCACTGTCGAAGAAGTCTCCTCAGCTCTCTCCAAGTGCTCCCCATCCTCTGCCCCCGGCCCAGACACGATTCCCTACTCTGTATGGAAGGCCCTGCATAAAGGCTCCCCCCACCTCCTAACCTCCCTCCTGGCCCCTCTCCTGCTCTATGGCCACCACCCCGCCTCCCTCAAGCGTGCTCATGGGGTGGTCCTGGATAAGCCTGGCAAGGCCTCCTACAACTCCCCAGCCTCCTTTCGTATCATCGTTTTGTTGGAAACCGTTTCCAAGATCCTCGTGAGGATTGTTGCCTCTCGTCTCTCCACTGTTGCCCGCTTCCAAGGGCTGCTGTCCCCCAATCAGTGTGGCTCCCTCCCAACCCTTTCTTCTTTTGATGCCTGCTCAGCGATGGTCCACTCCGTCTGCACGCTGCAAAGGTCCCAGAAAAAAGTCTCTTCTTTGTTCTTGGATATCAAGGGTGGTTTTGACAACGTTGATGCCTCCATCCTCTGCTCCCTTCTTTGGAGGAAGATGGTCAATCGCTATTTAATTTCTTGGGTTTTTTCCTTTCTGACTGACAGGAGATGTTGTTTGTTGTTTCAAGGTTCCCCTAAGATTTTTTCATCCGTTACTGTTGGCACCCCACAAGGGTCTCCTATCTCTCCTTTGTTATTTGTTATTTATGTTTCTTGTTTACATGTGGAGGTCCCTAAGGGGATCATTTTATCCTATGTTGATGATTTTTCTGTGACCGTTGCTTCTTCCTCATACCGGACCAATGTCAGGCTGCTTCAGAGGACCTTCGGTGTTATGAAGGCCAAGGCTACAGCTGTCAGGGTTGGTTTTTCTATTCCGAAAACGGAGCTCATTCACTGGCCCACCTCACATCAGAGGGACCAACCGGGCGACCCTACTCCCCTCCCTATTGCCCTGGACAGCCTGGTTGTCTTCCCCGCCGGCCAGCTACGCTGGCTGGGTTACTAGTTCCTCCTGAACATTTCGTCTACCGCCCACTTCTCTCGGCGCCTTGCCCTCTCCCAGGCAGCCTTTGCAGCGGTCAGGAGAATGTCAGGGCACGGATCTGGGGTCTCCCTACACCGTTGCCATAAGCTAGCCTATTTGCTCATTTTCCCCATACTGTCGTATGGGGCCAACCTCCTTGTCCCGACTAAGGGACTGCTTCAGAGAATAGACGTCCATTGGCACCATGTCCAGAGATGGGTCACCAATTGCTTCAGGTCCACTCCCACCACCATCCTGGCCGCAGAAGCGGCGCTTCCCCCCCTCTCGGTTCTCTTGGGCCATAAGCGCCGCATGGTGGCCTTGCACCTTTGCTGTTCTCCCACCACTATCAACCCGGCTGCAGCCCGCCTTCCACCTACCTTTCCCTCCACCCTCCCTATTCGGGAGAAGGAGAACTTCAGGTCACTCTGCGTGGGCCTCAACCCCAATGTCAGGCCCCTCCTCTGGTCCACTCCCGAGCCGAAACCGGCCGTTAGGACTCACCTGCCGGTTGACGCCCTCGCCCACCTCGTCCTTCCGCTCATCAGGGAGTCTCCCACTCTCCCCTTACTGGGCGCCTCTTTGTTGCCGGATCTCCCGGACCTCCCCTCTGAAGCCCTCATGAGGGCCTCTTATTGTATTCTCCAGCGCAAGGCCCCAACTATGATGCTCGACTGGTGGAAGCTCACCGTCCCGCTGCTGGCTTACTATACCTTCCCCCTCTCCACGACACCACATCCCTTCATGGGCCTGGGCAAGTTTATGGCCGGCCGAATCCACCAAATGCGAGCCCAGAAAAGGTACCTGGCCACCCATCCCTCCTGGTCCCAACCTGATCTCTCCCCCCTCTGCACCCTATATGGCGAGGAGGACAAGACGTTCAGCCATGCCATCCTTCGATTTGAAGCCAAAGCTATCCCGAGGGCCCATCACCTCCAAGGTGTGCTCTCGGTCGGGGCCGACTCCCCGCTCTGGTCCTCCGCCCAGCTCCTTCTAGAGCTCGCCTCCTACATCAACGAGACATGTACCAACTTCCCTCCTACCATGGTCTCGTATGAGGTGTCATCTCCTGTTTCGATGGTTTTTCCTTCACTCCAGGCTGCTAGGGGTTTTCTTTTCGGGGTGTCTCCTGCCCGCCTCGTTTGACGATCAGTTTGGAATTGGTTGGTTTTCGTTTGCTTGTGTTTTATGATTTATCATGCTAAGCTTATGTGGAGTGCTTGTTTTACTTTACTGGAAGTTCCATATGTTGGTTTCATGTCGAGTACTTGACACAGTTTGGGGAAGATGGTTAAAGGTTTTACTTTGTTACTTTGCGTTGGGATTAAGGTTTTCTTTACGCCATAGCTAGCGCTGCATGCAAGTTCTTGTACCTTAACAATGAATACATGATATAAAAAAAAAAAAAAAAAAATAGCCTCTTGGTTGAGAGTTCTTCACGCAACCATCTAAGTTATTTTCCTACAATATACTTTTATCCTTACACTTTGCACTACCGGGTCGAGACTATAGTGTCTCTCACAAGCTTAGCGATATATTGTACGAGACAGGAGTCTGTATACTCAGCTGTCATTGTTTGTACGAACTTAAGATAGTGCGATCACTATCAAGGAGAGGATTACCTGCTGCAAGTATTGCCCGAAGGGAAGAGGATTGTAACAAATTCAGAAAGATTGTAATAAGATTGATTTTTAAGATCTTGAAAATCTAATTATTAGTATACCTGTTTGAGTCCAGGATTTACTGAGTCAAAGTAGGTATACAATATTTTAACTTTTCACCTTTATTTCAGGTTTGCTTTTTTGTCTATTAGATATCTTACTTTTTTTTCCCTTACTAAGGCCTAGCTAAGTACCACTATTTCAAGTTAGCTAATTTCAGATTACCTTCATTTACTTTCTTATTTCACATTCTTTCTAGTTTCTACATTTTTCATGCCAGTGTTTTCTACTTGGTGATCAAGTTGAATGTGATAGTAGCGGAGTAGGTATTGGTGGATTTAGGGAAGCCCTAGCTGGAAGAAGTTCACAATAGTGCAAGTGTGAAAATATGGGTTTTCATTTTTATCTCTGCTTCCTGGTCTCTGATTATATTTTTCTTTTATCTGAGTTGTTGTTTAAGTAGTTGCTTTATTCAATTTACTCTCTTTATCTTTTTTATATTACACTTGCTGTTTATGAAGATCACTGCATTCTGACTGTTTATTATTATTACTCTCTTCTTTTGCTGCTCACCTCCCAAGTTTCTCTTTGTAGTTTAGCTATAGCCGAGTAATCCCCATAGGTCAAGGTGTACCACTGCTACCAAGTCTCTCACCCACGCTCTACCACCTTTTATTGCTTGTCCCTTGTAATAACTAACACGGAAACTGGACCCATTTAAGAGTTTTCATATCCCTGGCAGTGAGCACTGTACTCGAGTACCGTACTGTGCCTGCTCTGCATTCACTATTCATGGATGATACTAGATTATCAAGTTGTACTAACAGTAATAGACCCCACTACCACATCAGAAAAGATAAACCAATCATTGATGACTGGATAGTGTATACCACGGAAACAGTGTGGTAAGCACGCTCGGCCAGAAAATTACTAATAAGGTATTACCAGGAAAATCAGGCGTGGTTGAAAGTAGGAGCTACCAGCAACTTGTTTTTCTCTACTTTTTTGACACAAGTATTTTCTCTAGCCGATAAAAGTATCAAGCAACATTGCAAGCCCAAACCAGCCAACTTTTAAATCTCTAGATTAGTGACCCCCGTGAGGATCTTCCTGCCTTTGCTCCGCTGTAGGTACCAAAGAAGAGGAGAAAAAACGTTGTCAGTAATTGTTTCTCGACAGAGCAACAAGGAAGCGTAGCAAGGGTGGGAAAACTTACGATCTAATTTAATCATGGTATCAATTCTCATGATGGAAATGCACGCCTCCACAGCAGATTTCTACGTTTAACAAGCCGAGTTAGATTCATCTTAGGCTAGGGAGGAAACAGAAAGGAAGGAGAAAACATACCAAACTCCGAACCTTACTCATAGTAGGCTCCAACACACCAGCCTTAACCTCATCGGTAACTTTGCCCTTCATCAGATCCAACCCATAGTTCTTGTAATTCCGCTTTTTGGTCTCAGTTTCAGCGGCGGTCTGCGAGGCGGCGTGGTAGGAGCGGAGTTTGGCGACTAGGTCTGAAGAATCCTTTGCTGCGTTTACGGCCAATGTTTTGGGAATGACTAGGAGGGCGGAGGCAAATTCGGCGAGGGCTAATTGTTCACGAGATCCCTGTTTACTCTCGTTAATGTGTGAAGACTATATAAGAGAGAGGGTAAAGAAGAGGGACGTACGACTGTGGTAGCAAAGTTCTCTAGGTAGATGCTCAAGGCGGTTTCGACAGCTCCTCCACCGGGAACTACTTTCCCGCTCTCAAGAGTGCGCTTGACAGCACAGAGGGAGTCATGAATTGAGCGCTCCATCTCATCGAGTTGGTAGTCGTTTGGTCCTCTGAGAATGATAGATGCGGAGGAGTATGTCTTTGTGCCTTTCACTAAGATACACTCGTCGTCTGAGATACGCTCTTGGACAACCTCTTCCGCGGATCCGAGAGAGGAGGCCTCGAAGACTTCATCTCCTTCCAGGTTAGAAAGTGTGCTGACTAGGGTTGCACCAGTAGCTTTGGCGATCCTTCTAAGGTCCTCCTTCTTACAACGACGCACGGCCATGGCGCCCTTCTCTACAAATGTCTTCAAACAGAGGTCATCGATACCCTTGGTGGTGAAGATGACGTTTGCGCCTGCATCTAGAATTAACTTTATCCTCTCGAGGACCATTTCTGACTCCCGCTGTCGAATTGACTCTAGCTGGTTAGGATCGTCAACGGTAATATGAACACCTAATGCCATTCTGGTCTTCTGGAAATTCATGTCTAAACATGCGATCTTTGCATTCAGGATCCGTGTGGGCATAGCTTGAGAAGCAACAGTGCAGTTAAGAGCATACCCTTTAACGAGCATACTCTCCATAGCACTTTTTCCGTGGGCCTTGAGGATATTGACTGCCTTGACAGGATACTTAACTTCTGCTTTTGTATTGGTGGACTTGACAGCGAGCATTGCATCCACGACCATCTGCGCAAAGAAGTCTGAGTCCGAGCCAATGATCTTAGAGGACATAGAGGTCTTTGCAATGTTTAGGAGGGGTTCGGTTCCCAGGGTTTCGACTTTTACGGACATTACTTCTGTCATGTATTTTACAGCTTCGCGGAGGGCTAGACGGTAACCAGTTATAATTGTAGTCGGGTGGATCTTGTTCCTGACGAGCTCGTTTGCTCGCCGGAGGAGCTCGGCAGCGATAATCACGACCGAAGTTGTTCCATCTCCAACCTATCCAATCCAGCTCACGTTCAGTATTGCAAACCCGAGGGCGATAATGCGGCAGGAAGCGGGGTGAGACCTCTTTATCCTGCTGTTGAGCCAGATCGACCAAGATCTTCCCAGCAGGGTGCTCAACGTCCAACAAACTAAGAATAGTAGCACCATCATTGGTAACTGTAACATCGCCAATATCATCCACCATCATCTTATCCAACCCCGAAGGACCAAACGAGCTCTTAACGATATTCGCGATGGCTTGTGTGGCAAGAACTATTCCGGCTCTCATCAATATCACGTCCTTTAACCCGCGTAAATAAAAAGAGAGATGGGTTACCATTCTGATCCCTAACATCCGACCCCGTAATCTTCTCTCCCCCGAGAACTGCCAGTGAAAATCTCCGTTAGTTCCCAATTCATCCATTTATTCGACGAGGAAGCGAGAAGAACAAACATAAAGTTCCATTGTTTCTTGATCCCTGGAATATTCCGGACATAACTTGTGTTGCGGTCGGTTTAGATGCTAAAGAAGGAAGAAGGCAGAACTTGAACGTTTTGGTGTCACTGAAGCTTTGCGAAATTTCAAGCACACAATGGAGGGGTAAGTTTGAGGCTCTTATTGATGACAAAGCGCCAAGACAGATTCATAGATTGTCACTCGGATTGCCGCCTCCGCTTCAAAAAGGAAAGAAAAAAGCCCCCCCTGTTTTATGACACGCCTATCCTCCCATAGGGAAAGTTGAGATCTAACCTTACTTGGAGCAAACCGAAGAGCATACATGGCAAACCCAAAGAGTAAAAGCGAGTCCACTACTGAATTATCTTATCAAAACCTTAGCCATTGTAGAACAGCGCCTGGCGATAGGGATTAGGAGCGCCATTTGTTTAACTTAGGTAGGTGTGGGAGTAGGAGGATTATTCTGCACTGGCATTTTTAGACTGCTAGTGTCATAGGACTGATTGGTTAGTAGTGGTTTAATCCCGATATGGGGTCAAACAGGAAGCAATTTTTTTTCGTGGTTTTGGCGCTGCAGGCTCTTTGTGAGCTCCGGATGAACTCCAAATCTAAGTAGTAAAATAAGGGTAAAGTGGCATCTAACGTGGTTTTGTAGTGTAATGGCTAGCACCCGGGATTCTGATTCCCGTAATCTGGGTTCGACTCCCAGCAAGACCTAAGTTTTTGAGATTTTTTATTATTTCAAATCAAGTACTATTATAGAACCGGTTTACCATTGATTGGTATTAATTGATTAGTCCCCCGGGGCTGCCAGTCTTGCCGTTGCGCTTACCAGTAATTCGTAGAAATTCAACAACCGCTCTAATTTTCATGAGGTAGTGAGTGAGGACTATTTACGGAAGCACCGGGGGGATGATCTGGCAATAAGGTTCAATCTAGAATACAATGGGTGGTCAATAAGATCTAACACCAAACACCCCCAAATCTTTATAAAAACAAAGTATCTCTTACGAAGGTTCCCACAGGGATTTTCAGGTCTTGGCCTCCCTCTCCTTCTGTTTCTCTGCCTCCTTCTCCTCATACCCCTCAGTAACCATATCCGAGATCCCCAAGTCATCCTCCTGTTCCTTCGTCCTCTCTACATCAACGATCGTCAACTGCGGATCCGGATCCGGTGCATACAAGTTCTGAACATAACTAGCGGCCAGGGGGTCATCGAGGATACAAGTAAACTTCCTCCTCCCACTCTTAGCGTCTTCGAGGCCGACAAAGAATTCTTCCCAGCGGTCCTTCGTCTGCTTGTCTAGGGAGTCCGAACTCTCACCGTGGACGTCGCCCCAGATGCGCTGGTGGAGGTCATCGTAGACTTGGGTTAGGAGGCCTTCAAGAGTCGTGAAGCGGCCACCAAGGGTGCCAGGTGTGAGATCGAGGTTAAGTTCTGGACATTGGAGGGCACAGGTTTCGGACTAGAGGATGTTAGATCTTTTGGGTTATCTAAGGGAGGAGGAGAGGCTAGGCTAACCTTGAGGATGTCGCGGGCTAAGTCGTCCTCATCTTCTACTTTGAGAGTTATGATACGGCCTTTTGAAGGGACTGCTCCTCCAGTTTTTACTTCATTGCTTTTATCTGTGAAATATTAGCAATATGCATGCTTCGAGACTAGAAACTAGACTTACATCCACAGTCATCACAGACAGTGCTCATAATGACCACTTCTTTGAAATGTGGAATCTCGACCAATTTCATGTGTGTACTGCAAGGCCTAGCACAGCTGGGGCAGCTAGCAGGGAAAGTATGTACTTCATCTGGCCTAATCGCATCCTCATCCTCTTCCTCCCTCGTCTGATCACCCGTAGTATCTGCCAATCCCAACGCAGCATTCTGCTCAGGTGTGCGCACATAATCCTGACGAATCCACTTATTCCTAGCATCATCCGGCTTTGGTTCAACCCACGAGTTCCCAGCAGGATCGTCCAGTTTGATAGAAAAGGGGAATGAATTCCCATCAAGCATTTCCCTCCCTTTTTTAATAAACTCTTCGATCTTTTCATATGCCTCTGGTTGCAGACTTTTCCGGACCGGTTGGTCGCCTGCCAGGTCCTCCAGCACGAGACTCAGTAAACCCTCGATATTCGTTAACTGACCTCGCTGAGCCGGTATCTCCAAATCTAGCTCGACGAACTTTGCCGTGCAGGTTTCGGACTTGACAAGCTGGCGGTCGAGGTCGAGCTTTGACTCTACCTTGAAGGTGTAAGTGCACCCACGCTCTTGGATCACTCCGGCAGATTGTATCTCGTTGCTGCGGAAGTGGCAGTGCGGGCAGTCGAAGGACATTATTACTACTTCGCGGAAGAAGGGGATTCGGGTTAAAAGGAGTCTGGTCATGCCTTGTTCGTGGCAGTTCATGCATAGTGATTCTGACGAAAGAAATCCCTCCATATTAACCTCGCTTGTATGTATAGTGCAAAGCGGGAGCTAGGTTGACGTACCGATGTTGTCAACAACTTGAGGCTCCTCAATGTTTGTCTGATCCTCATCATTTCCGGCCTGCTCGGTAGCACCACCCGCAACGCTCTCGACTGTTGCGCCGATATCTTGGAATAAATCCTGCTTCTGACCAACTGGTGCTGCCATACTGGCCCTGAAGGTCATGAGCGCTTCTAAGGTCGTTATAGATTAGGCGGGGGCCTTTTTCTTCTTCTAGGAACGTCAAGAATTGGGTTTCGGAGGTGGTGGTGCTGGCTGGAAATTTCTAGGATCTTTGGTGGGGTTTGGTGGGGCTGGTTGCATGACTAACCTAAGCGGAAGTTACCGCTATTATTTGTATCGGAAGACTAGCCTATCATAACTGTGACTCAACATTTGATAATCAAATTTTAATAGTAAAAGCCGCAAAAGTGTAGGTGAAACGGGCTTTTTACGCCAAAAACACAGACTTTTAGCTAATTAGAGACGTTCAGCAGGGAGCCATGAACGTGAACGTGAACATGTTACCACAGCAACGGTCTTTCACTTTCCAAATACGGTTGAGTCGGCAAGCTAATTCAAGTGCACACTAGTGACCGGTCTAAACATGAACGTGCACAATTCATAAATTAGTGTCAATTAGTGCGAACTTCAGAAGGTAAACAATGTAAACAAAATGGCTGATTGGCTTAGACCATTCCGGATGATGATAAATTTTATCATAGGTGCTCTAGTTCTGGTGCTGGAGTATTTCTCCTACCCCGCAGAACCTCTTTTCTCTTTGAACAGGCTAGTCCATTTCTAACACATGGCAACGTTCAAGTTCACGTTCACGTTCATGGCTCCCTGCTAAACATCTCTATTGTAGTTTATGAACCACAAAGAACTTTCCAACCCAACTTCTCATATATAGTTACAATACCTTTCTCCTGCACCTACACAACTCTTAATATATTTGGTGAAAATTTGGAAAAGTTATGTATTATCCCTTGGACGGTCAACGCCTAGCGAGCCCAAATGACAACAAGAGCACCCGAGAGCATCAATGATTAAAATATAAAGAAGGCAGAGAAAAAAAGAAAGAAAAAAAAACACAGGAATAAAAGAAAAGACTTATTTAGAATTAAAAGTAATAAAATAATTTCTCTCACAGAAGGGTTCACTGTAGCTACCGCACTTCCACTGAGTCTGATCGGAGCGGATTAAGGGTCCCATACGGGTCCCTTGACCGTTGAGGGGATAGTCTTAAAGTTTTGAGATGGCCAAAAAGTGTCATTTTACATACAAAATTGGCATAGCAACAGGCATGATCCACTTTGAAGACTGTTAGCTTAGCCCCAAAGAGTTAATTGAGCTGATAAGTGGTGTTAGGTGAAAGCTACAATAAAGTTGAACGCAATTAGGTAAATAACAAACATTATTTGAAACAATTCCAGGTGTGGGGATGGGTCAAACATGGCGAGTTTTGGTGCAAAAAGGCCGTTTCACTAAGACTTCATGCCATATCATGCCGACACAATTATTATGAGGCCCCCTGCAGGAATAGTTGTTCATCCCTTACCTTATTACTAGCATTTCGTAAAACGAGAGGTAGCGAAGACCACCAAATTACCACACTTAAAACATCCAGCAAATAGCAGCAAGGCAGGCCCCCCTAAAGCAGATCCCTCTTTTACGAAAAGATACGAGTACTACTGCTTTAAGCTAAGGATTGCTATTGCCGCCCCAGTAGGTCAATGATCAAGCCAACCTTCCGAGGGGAGCCCTCAGATCTCGCGATAAATAATTACCCTAACCCAGTATGCCATCAAAACTTAAAAAACTCTATTCCCAGGAGATATCTGATTTAGTGCCGTGGCTCGCGAAGGGTTCAAATCCGTTAATTTTTCACATTATTATATGTTACCGGAGAGCACACTGAAATACACGGGTTTAAAAGATTATAAAATTTTACTGATGGTATTTAAATTCAGCGGCATTCAAGCATTGACTATACGGTACCCCGAAGCTCAATTGGGAGCATGGCGAGGAAACACATCATCCTTGCTACATACTATCATTACCACTCCGAAAATATGAATTATAAACCCAACCAATACCTCCGCATCAGTAACAGCGATAGTTTGCCTACCTCTATCAAATTCGAACACTAAAACCACCAATTTCCTAGCCGCTGAAGACGACGAAAAATCCCACACTGAGAGTGAACCAAAAAGCAATCTCCATTGGCCATGAGAATCTTCTCTATACAGCTTGTTCTGAGTGATATCGAAAGGCATCTGGCGACACAACTGGAAGCCGCTCGGGCCCTAGAGTGATGGACGATAGACTATCGCCTCAGGTCAGAAACTGTAGTGAAAATCTATAATTGCTTTTCTGAAATGTACGTGGAGTGTTAATTCAAGTAGTACCTTTTTGGAACGGCCTTATAGTTAATAATAGGTTGAATTTTCTTTCTAGCTACCCTGAAAATCGATTCAACGTTCCTAAAGGAAAGATAGGGGAGACAAAGGAAAAAAACTCTAAGATTACCGATGGTTTGAGCGAAGCCTACACAAAGACTCTAGAACGGATTCAGTCATTTTATTCGTTAAATACAGTCGCAACCGCCAATCCAGACTTGAGTATCAGGCAAGGTATTACAATTCGAAGGTAGGCCACCTCAACCCGCCTATCCTGCAGTACATCTAGAAAGTACCATCGGTTGGGTTTGTAGTAGGGAAGCCGCTCACCTTAGAATCCCGCTAGAACACGGCAATCTTTAAGAAATAAACATTACCACGGGCGATCCAGTCTAGTAACCACAAATCCCGCGTCACCGACATCATTCTCCCAAACAATTTTATCTCAAGATTTCCTTCAAGCCACCCAAAAAAACCCTCACATCCCGCATCCCCAAGTGCTCCCAGAGGTATCTTCTTTCCCGCTTTCAATACTTCGTCTAGTGAAATTATCAGCCCGACTCCTACCTTCTCAAATATCCACTAGATCTACTCCCCTAATTTTCCCGTTTCTTCTCTCTTTCTGCCTTTCTTATCACTATGATTTGAGTTGACGCCCACCAGGATAACACTTCCTTAACCTCGGCAATGTCACCGTCATGAGTTATCATCCTGCATTTTCTGAAGCTACCCTCCAGTAGCCAGCCCCAGCGTGCTGCTTCACATTACTCATGACATCCGACTTCGAAGTCTGGCACAATGCTCTGAACGAGGTTCTCATAAATCATGAATAGTTATCACTTATCTATTTTGTATTCATAATGTATGATGCCTGATGACCTGAGGGCTTCAATAGTTAATCTATAACTCCTCTAAGTTGTATCTTTCTCACCGCCAAACCTCCCTTTTTCATGGTTGGTCTATATATCTTTTGTGATAATTCCTTTGAACAGAAAGGGCCCTTCGTCCCTACAAACCGTGACCCATGTCCATAATTCCCCTTCTCTTAAGGATGTATCTGCTCTTATATTGCATTTAATTTTTAATAGTGTAGTCCCGTTATCCTTAACCTTGAGAGAAGAAAAGATCAAATCCACCTGTCAGTAGGATAAGTATTCCTTCCACAGTGACATTACACAAAGTAACTACCTGATTCAGTGGGTAATATTTCAAGAGCAAATCAATCCCTCCGTAATGAAGGGAGTCCGGGAGTTTAATTTCAGCCTCATAATGAATTACCACTGAACGTCCATCACACGGGGTAGGAAAAACGATGAATCCTGCGCTATGAGGACTGGGAGATTGAAGACTTCAGCCTTCCTCAATAAGGCCGCAGAGCAAAACCAGTACTACTACTGAATGGCGGATTCCGGCTCTAGGTCCATACGCCCGGGGTGAAGAGGCCTGCTATCGCGGGGTGGCAGAAGAAGCACTAGAAAGAAAAAAGGAACCGCTGTCACTTTCATGTAGCGACTGCAAGTCCTAGATGCCATACAGACTCTCTAGTACAAGATAACCTGTATTCTCTAGTTATTTATTGTATTTACCATTTCATAGCCCTAGGGCTCCATAAGTGTAATGACATAATATTATAATAACAACAGTAATAATAACCCGCATGTCACCTTAGAGAGGAGGAAGAAAAAAAAGTAGTTCGAGAAAAAGTAAATGAACAATAAGAATAGCGCGCGACCAGCCCCAAAGCTGAGGTTACAAATAGAAAGTGGCAAATCCCGACCCGACTACAGAAGGGGATACGTATAGATGTTTGGGCGGGTATGTGATATATTTCTGCGCCCCCAGGGCAAATTATTTCCTGCGGCTGGAGGAAAAGGATTTAAGCAGAGCCTCCATGGCGGGCTTACTCTGGAAGCAAAGAAAAGTGTTGATTACTAGAAGATAGGGCTTCAAAGGATGAGAAGCAGGGAGGAGATGAGAGGTAGGTAGTGATGGAGATGGGCGCGCACGTGGGCTATTGCCGTTCTTGGGGAAATGGCACGCATGTGTCGAGAGCGGCGGGGAGCGATGCCTCCACTACCTTGTGCAATGCTAGGAGTCGTAGGTGGCGGTAGCTGTAGGAACACTACGACTCAGACATAGCTACGGCTAAAAGCATACCAAAGTGGCGTTGGGCTAAATGCATCCGGCTTGTCGGGGTTGACGTCGCCCGCTCGAGTAGTATTTCCACCACCCCATCGTGTCTACTCGAAGCAGCGCCTCAGAGTGGTGTTTTGCCGAACTGATCTGGTTCGTCAGGGTCAACGTCGCCCCATCCGAGTATTATTTTCACCACTCCCAAGTGCCCATTATTAGCAGCACACCAGAGCGGCGTTCGGCCGGAGTCATTAGGTTTATCGGGGCTAACGTCATCCCGCCCGAGTAGCATTTTCACCACTCCCTCGCGCCCGTTCTCGGCAGCACACGAGAGTGGTGTCTGGCCCTCGGTATCTGGATTATCAGGGTAGACGTCGTCCCGCCCGAGTAGCATTTTCACCACCTCTTCATGGCCATTCGAAGCAGCCCACCAGAGCGGTGTTTCATCGAACTCATTGGGCTCGTCGGGGTTGAGGCCGTCCCGCCTAAGTAGCATTTCCACCACTCCCAGATGCCCATTCTTAGCAGCATACAAGAGTAATGTTCCGCCGCTGGTATCTGGTTTTCCAGGGTTAACATCGTCCCGTCGGAGTAGTATTTTTACCACTCCCTCGTGCCCATTGTCAGCAGCACACAAGAGCGGCGTTTGGCCGCAGCTATCGGATTCGGGGTTAACGTCACCCCGTCTGAGTAGTATTTTCACCATCTCTTCATGGCCATTCGAAGCAGCACGCCAGAGTGGCGTTTCACCAGACTTATTAGGTTTGTTAGGGTTGACGTCACCCCGTCTAAGTAGTATTTTCACCACCTCTTCATGGCCATTCGAAGCAGCACGCCAGAGCGGCGTTTCACCAGACTTATTAGGTTTGTTAGGGTTGACGTCACCCCGTCTAAGTAGTATTTTCACCACCTCTTCATGGCCATTCGAAGCAGCATGCCAGAGCGGCGTTTCACCGGACTTATTGGGTTTGTTGGGGCTGACGTTGCCCCGTCCGAGCAGTACATTCACCACTCCCAAGTGCCCATTCAAAGCAGCCCACGAGAGTACTGTTTGGCCGCCCGCAATTTGAATGTTGGGGTCGACGTCGTCCCGCTGGAGCAGTATTTTCACCACTCCCAAGTGCCCATTCAAAGCAGCCTGCCAGAGCGGCGTTTGGCTGTACTTATTAGGTGTGTTGGGATTGACGTCGCCTCTTCCGAGCAGTATTTTCACCACTCCCAAGTGCCCGCTCTCAGCAGCATGCCAGAGCGGTGTTTGGCTGTACTCATCAGGTGTGTTGGGATTGACGTCGCCTCTTCCGAGCAGTATTTCCACTACTCCCTCGTTCCCGTTCTCGGCAGCACACGAGAGTGGTGTCTGGCCGTAGATATCCGGATTATTGGGGTTGAGGTCGTCCCGCCCGAGTAGCAATTTTGCCACCTCTTCATGGCCATTCAAAGCAGCACACCAGAGCGGTGTTTCACCGAACTTATTGGGTTTGTCAGGGTTGATGTCGTCCCGCCCGAGTAGCACTTTTGCCACCTCTTCATGGCCATGCAAAGCAGCACACCAGAGCGCTGTTTCACCGAACTCATTAGGTTTGTCGGGGTTGATGTCACCCCATCCAAGTAGTATATTCACCACTCCCAAGTTCCCATTCCTAGCAGCCCACTCGAGCGGTGTTTGGCCGTCGCTATTTGGACTATTGGGGTTGACGTCGCCCTGCTCGAGCAGCACTTTCACCACCTCTTCATGGCCATTCGAAGCAGCACACCAGAGCGGTGTTTCACCGGACTTATTGGGTTCGTTGGGGTTGACGTCGCCCCGTCCGAGTAGTACATTCACCACTCCCAAGTGCCCATTCTTAGCAGCCCACGAGAGTACTGTTTGGCCGCCCTCAATTTGAATGTCAGGGTTGACGTCGTCCCGCTGGAGCAGTATTCTCATCACTCCCAAGTGCCCATTATCAGCAGCACACGAGAGCGGCGTTCGACCGTCCTTATTATGTTTGTCGGGGTTAACGTCGTCCCGCCTGAGTAGTATTTTCACTACTCCTTCGTGCCCATTCGAAGCAGCCAATGCGAGGGGTGTACTACCTGTGCAGTCTGTTTGGTTGATATTACAATTCCCCACCTCTACCAAAAAGGCTACAATCTCAACAATCCCGAAGAAAGATGCACAGTGTAGGCCGCTGAATAGAGAAGACCCATGGAAAAAACGACGATGGAAACGCAATTCCGTTGTATCTAAGAGGATTTCTGTGGATATGTGGAGGTTGTAGTCGTCAAATAGCTTCAGCGCAAGCTGTGTCGCACAACCTGAAAGATCTCTTTTTGCGTGCATTCCCCAATACAGAGAAGAATACTCCAGAAAGGGTGTGCCCGGGTAGGGGTAAGAATACCTGGGAAAGAGCCTGCCCTGGAAGTCGCGAAAGGGGCCGGTCGAAAGAGCCTTGACCTGGCGGGAATTCAGATAACTTAAACAGGTCTCTGCCATTGTCGAGTGAGCTCCATCAAAAAGCTCAGGATGGGCCCGGAGGTACTCCTGAAGGGTAGAGTGAATTAGCCGGACCGTGGAAGCCTTCTTGTCTACGGAAACAAGCCCCTGACAACAGACTAGCACTGTCCCTAATGAAGGGACATTGTCGCCGTCGAGATCTGTCGATCCTATTTCGACTCCTAGAGCGTGACACAGTTCCTCCACCCTCAAGGGCCGTTCTGCGTGAGAGATCCACATCATAGTAGCCATGCCGAGTCTTGATTCCCCCTCACCCTGTTCCTTTATCCGATTCAACGCCTCAGAATAAGCACCCTCCAGCCCCAAACCGTCAGTCATTGCACTGAGATTTTGTCGCCTGCGACGGATTGTTGTTCCCCGCAGGACCGCATCGATATTCAACGAAACTAGCAGGAATCTAGATATGTATCTGTCAGCGGACAACTTAAGGTAGCTTCTCCAGTGTCGTTGCTTCTTACATTTCAGAAACATCTTCGGGAATTTTCTTCAGGATGTCCGCCTTCAGTCTACTATCCATCGCGTCTGGTCTTATGTCTTCGTCTAGCCTACTATGAAGATAGCTGATGATATCATGTCTCTGCGGAGTGATGCGTAAAGCCGTTCCTCTTCCAGAAAGACGCTTCCCCACCTCAGCCTTGATGTGTGGTCTCCCTGTCACAAACATCCGAGTGCCCGGGGACCTTTGTAGAATTCGATTAAGCGAATCAAGAATCTTGGCTCGATATCCCACCACGCATTCATCTAGTGCATCGATACATATGAACGTGCGCTTTGTGGAAGCGGTATCCTGCAGCATCTTCACAATTTCGGCAAGCCGCGGTCTCCGTCCACCAATGACCTCTTTTTGGTCTTCATATGCTTTTGTTATTTCCTTGGGCACCTCTCCCAGCCCACTCACAACCTGTTTGAGCACGGCACCTAGCGTACTCGCCGGAGACTGCTCTTTTTGAGCCGCGAAGTCAAAGTAAAAGCATGCAACCGCGACCCCCTGGCCTCCGGCCCGATCGCCCAAGCTGTCAATTACTAGTGAGCTAGCATCATAGCTTGTTAGCACTTGCCCTTCCATTCCTTTTATCGCGATTCGTCCTTGTTACCTAATAAAAGTCTTGCCAACCCCTGGGTCTCCATAACAAAACAAAACCGCATTATCGGATCCACTTCCCCCGCTGCTATCGTGCCAACTTCTAAACTCCTCAGTCCCTAGGACCCATTCCCCCACATTTTCGGCCCGGCTCTCTTGAATGTCCTTGTGCCGTAGCCTGGGTTCTAGTGGCGATAGCCAGGACAAGATTTGAGGTCGGTTATCGACAACAGTACAGTTGCTCAATACTTGATTAAAGGAGGTGGTGGTATTGAACGAGTTGGTATTGCCATGAATGCGATATTGAGACATCTTCACTGGTAGGAAACTGGTAGAGGATAGGTGATTGAACTGGTTGGTTGATGGAGTCTCTGGGAGCTGAGGAAAAGCGGGGTCTTCGTGGAACCTCATAGATCCCTCAGGCTATCCAATCAATTTCCCCTAAGCTTTGTCGACACTCCAGCTGTATCTACCACATCAGGAGCAAGAAATTCTGGACCTCTTTAACGCTATTCTGCGGCTCCGCACAAATCCTTCGTTTTGATAAACGAGCTCCTTAAAGTGCCTGGGGTGGAATCGCCTAGCCCAGTACTCGGACGCAAATTAAGTATTCGAGACGATGGCGCAACAATCGTTCCTCGTCAACCATCAACCAGTATAATACTGAACCTCACCAACCCCACGCCTCTACTACACCGTAATACCATATTTTTTATATTTTTTTACACTTCTTTTATCAAGAGGCTATCTTACAGAATAAATATTTTCCTATTTTTCCTACCAAGTTGTGCTACTTCTCACTTGTTGATGGTTGATAAGGCGCGATTGTTGATGAGGAGCTGCCGCCGCCGAGGGCGCTTCGAGTACAGTACAGCACCAACACCTTTGAGGGTTAACCTAAGTTATAATGAACATTCTATCACTCACTGACTAACCGAGACGGCAGAATAAGCCTCCGGTGAACAAAGTCTGAAAGAAATTCCCGTATTAACAACACTCTAATATACTATCCCCAAAGACGAGCAATATGATTAGCACACTACGCGCCAAAATAGCTTCACTCCGCTGAGCCTAGGTTATTGCCTTCAAGTCAGTAACAATCACCACCACCCTTCTATCGGCTATTTTTAAAATAATCACAGACTGTCACTCGTCTCGTTCAAATCTTTCGGGTTTCCATAGTAAGTTGACATAGCTGCGATACAACGCAAGGAAAAGGAAAAATTATGGAGCTAAGAAAGGCATTAAGGGAGAGTAACTTAGTATACTCCGTCAAGCAAAGTTGGGAATTTAGGTCAGGGTAAAGGATCCAGATCGGTTTTTTACTAATTAGAATAAATCTGTTAAATAGTTGAACTTGGTATATCATTATAAGGTGCATAATACTCGGGCAGGAAAGACTGAATTAGTCTGCGAGAGTGGCCAGTTGCCATCATTGGTGGCCTTTCAAACTTACTAGTTTTTCCCAAAAATGTCAAATGTGGATAATTACTATAAGCAAAGGATATAAGATCCGTTCAATAATGTAGCAGCCGCAGCGAATCTCAAGCTCCTCTCAGAAGTTGTCTAAGAATTTCGTGATTCGAAGCACTACTGCAAAGATGATGCCAATCGAGCTTTAGAGGCAGAAATAGTTAGACCACAATTTATTTCTAATTGTACTCGGGTGAGGGGGGAAATATTGGGACATGCAGGGGGTAGTGGAGTTACTCGAATTAGTAGTTATCTTACTTTTTTGATTCTTTGATACTTGTTAAGGCGATATGCACAGGCCTTTGTCACCCCTGCTGGTCCCAATACTTCCCCCCTACCCCTAGTAACACTTTTGGCTCTCTTCACACAGCATTGGGTAATTTTTGAAAACGATTTGGAGTAAGAGGGTTATCCTAGATTCAGCCACCGGGTGTAGCCAGCGATCAATCATCACAACAAATCACTCGTGTCAAGGGCCACACCAATCGCCCCAGTTTATGTATAACCGACCCCATGCCCCTTAGCTATACACAAACCCCTCTGGGTCCTTTTCCGTAAGTAGCCTAACACACATCAACAGGACGTGGACAGTAACCCGTTATTAATATATTGCTTTTCTTTCGCAAATACCTTATATAAAAAGCTACTCCCCCACGTGCTACTATATAGAAACCTCTCTCCTCTCTCCTCTCAGTCCAATGACTGACAGGCTTTTTCCAACCATAGGTAGAGAGAGTACTCGACGACCCATAGTTACAGATAGTATAATGAGTATTAAAGATTTAGATCCACCATATGCATCACATTAACTAAAACAGATTGTAAAGCCCAAAGGTTAAGTTACAACAAAGAATATAAATTAAAACCACATCCATAGAGTAAGGTGATTTTGGCAAAGCTTTGGGGGGTACACTCCCTCTACTTAAATCCAAGCTGCTCATCACACCCGACTTGGCGGTCGGAGACAGTTCTGCTAATATTGTTGCTGCTCGCAAGCTAGGGGGAAGGGATCCGGGTGAGGCCCTTCCAACCTGCTCACAAGCCCGAACCTCATAGCATTGTGGATCGTTTGGTCCCTCCCTCCGCATTTTATAGAGGAATTCTCAACACCGGTTACCGAAGAAAGATCCCTACCTTGATACCTTGTTATAGTAACTAGGAAAGTGTTCTGCCACTACTCCCTCGTCCTCAGCGCCAGGGCATGTCGTTTGAGAAGGCTACGCCACATGCTATAAACCATTTATCAAGTACTTAGCAGTGTTAAAGTCACAGTAACATCTATAAGTCCCCATTGTACGAATTTAATGTTCCGACACTCTATACCCTAGGCAGTTTCTGATGCCTTATACTCCACCCATCAATTTAACTGCGAGACTGGCAGGCCCACCAAGCGTGGGCAGCCACCAAGGCCCCTAAATCCCCTGCCCCAAATTCACATGTGAAGGAAGTGTCTGATAGGTAAGTATGATACTACAAACAAGCTATATAGCATTTAGAGTTTGCAGTTGCCTTTTTTCCCAAATTAGAGGAAACAAATCAACTTGTTTCTTAAAGAAAATCTAATAATAAAAAAGAATTCTTGTTTGTTCTGTGTTCTGCTACCCCGCCGATCGCATACCTTACCCTTATAGGTAAGGTATAGAGTCGGATTCTACCACCTCGCAGCAGGTCTGATTTGCGCTACACCCTCATGGATAAGGTCTTCAGTCTCCCGGTTCCTGTAGGGCAGGATTTCTTAAATCTTATACCCTACGTGACGGAATGTTCGATAATAACTCCTTTTAAGGGAAATCGAACTCCTGGGCTCCTGCTAATTGCACAGGAGTTAATTGTTTCTTGACATATTAACCACTGCGCCAGCTAGGTGTTTTCACATCATGTCTCCACAGGAACTCATACTTATCCTCTAGCTTTGAAAACAAAAAATCACCTAAAGTTAAGGACAGAAATGACATGGTTATAATATCTATTAAGTATCTAATGGATTGCCGGAATTGACATACCCTTAAAAGAAGGAAAGTTGTGGGTGTTCAGTACTAATAGCCAATGGAGAGGTCCCTCAGTGTGCAAAGGGGTAATGGCGGCCGGGATGCCGTGGCGGACAAAAAGTGTGGTGAACTGTCGGAAAGACATGGCTTGGAGAGATCTACAGGTTATAGATATACGGCTGGCATGCTCAGGTTTGTAGATGTATAACAGCTAAGCGTAATGACACTAAATTCATAATTTGTTATTCTCTCGTTCGGGGCATTGCTTCGGACCTTCAAGTCGGGGGAGTGCTTCAGCTCTTATCACCAAGCCAAAGGCAGCAAACAGTATAGGAGTTTACGCAAGAGGGGATATTTAGTGACCAGAGAAGCCCAGCATTCAAATCATCATCATGCTTAAAGACTAGTAAAATGCTACCAGCATTAGCCCCTCTAGATCTCAAGGGAGTTGGGGGCAATTTGCTCTTTGCGGGGTAGCCCGAGAGTTTGAGGCCTTCAGCGAAACAGCCCATTGCTCTAGCTAATAGTTGGTTCTCTTTTTCTCCTCTCTTATATTTCTTCTCTCCCCTCCCTTCAGCTTAGCTTGCTAGGGATGCCACATTAATGTCGGTTGTAGAAGTTGAGGAGGGAAGAGGAAATAAATCTGAATAGATGGGCTATCAGGATCAGATCAGACTTTTTGATAAATCGCACAGTGCATGAGTAGAAGATATCTAGTATTCCTTACCCATGGTAGTAATTAGTCCCCTAGGATATTATAACTAACTGCTGTTGCTTAAGTCTCTTTTCTCAATCATAACGGGAGCCATTTCTCATGCCCTACATAACTTCCTCAATTAAACAGTACATCCATCCACAGTGTGTGCTAGTAATTTAGAGAACAATGGGAACAAGAGAATTCTAGAAGAAAACTAGAAGTGCCAAGCAACCCATGAGAGCGAAGTCTTAATTCATCTGTTGGCTTGCCATGGCTGGGATTTTTGTGCCCAAGCAGCATTTTTGCCACTCCCTCATGTCCCTCCTACTCGGTGGCATGCGAGAGTAATACCTCTCCTCATCCAGACTATCATACTCGTCGGCATTAACAGTAGCAATTTGACCAGCACCTCATAGCCACTCACAATATTCCATATAAGTAGTGTATAGCCCCAAGAATCCCCTTAGCTGATATCACAACACCACCTCTACCAAAGCAACTGCAACACCAAAGCCCAAAGAATGATACCATCCTCAATGTAGTCCAGCGAATAAAGAGCGAACAGCAAAATCGCGCTTCTCGAGAAGCGGTACTTGCCAGAGAGTGCAGCCACTGGGCAAAGGTCTTGGTGAAATGGAATTTCTCTTTGCCCCTGGAACGGTGTCTCCCCCCCAGACCCTCAGACCAAGGTGATCCCCGTTAAAGAGGAACTCCATGTCAAGAAGATTTTTGCCGACCAGCTATATGTTAGCAGATAGGTAGCCATAACACTACTCAAATTGCTTCAGCGCAAACTACTTCGCACACTCTAAGAGTTCCCTTTCTGCTTACGTCCGCTAATAGATAGGAGGATATTTCAGAAAAGTTGCCTCTTGGAGTTTAGAAGCTGGATTGTCCGAAAGAGCCTTGACTTGCTGGTAATTCAGATAGGTCAAGCAGGTTTTTGCCATTGTCGAACTAGCCTACTGTAATCGTCAGAGCGAGTGGAAAGATACTCTTAGAGAGTAAAGTGGATCAGCAGTACAGTTGAGCCTTCCTCGTCCGCAGTAACAAGTCATGGAGAGCAGCCCCAACAGTCGGCATTGGGGGAGCATTTCCGACATTAAAATCTGTTGAGACTAGCTCTATTCCCAGTTAGTGCGTGGCAGAGCTCACAGCTTGCAGCGGTAGCCCAGACTGACAAGTCTACACTGAAGCTGCAACCCGGAGCCTTAATCTATCCCCGCCCTGAACTCCTATATGTTCTACCGCCACACAACGAGCATCCCCCAAACCCAACCTATTTGCCATAGCGCCAAGTTTTTGTCGTCTCCTGTGGAGTGCCGATCCTCGTAAGCCTCGGTATTCAAGGGAACCAGTGGAAACCTGAATATATCTATCATCAGACAACTCAGATCAGGGCTGCTGCCCCTACATACACTTCCGGCATGCTTTCAGGGATTTCCCTAAGAATCTCTGCCTCTAGATCTTCACCCATCCCATCTAGGATTTCGTCCTAGCCTAGCCCGACACTAAGGTATCTAATGATATCACCCTTGCTAGAACATATGGATACACTTACTGCCGATCCAGCAAGGCGCTTTTCCATCTCAGCCCAAACCCAGCAATTCCAGCCACAAATATTCGAATTCCTGGAGACTTCTCAAGGAATTCTTTCAGCTAATCAAGGACTATGAATAGATTCCCTTCCGCGTATTCGTCCAGAGCATCAATGCATATCATCGTGTGCTTTAAAAATACAATGATGCACCATCTGTGGACATGAGGAACCCGCCGCCCTCGTCTACCAATAACCTTCTTCTGCCCATAAAAAGCCTATGATATTCCCGAATCCTTTCCATTCAGATAACGCCTTCCTTCGGCGGGGATCTCAGCGTTTCCCCAAAGACCGCTGCCTCCGAGCAGAGAAGCCAAATTGAAAACATGCAACCATGAGTTTATCTCAGCACCGTCGCACAGGGAATCTATTTCCAGTGAACTTTCATCGTGTTTCATTCGCTCTAGTTATATCTTCCCCTCCTCTAAGGTCGCCCTTGCATCCCAACAAAGGTCTTACCCACCCCCAGATCTCCGTAACACAATAAGACTAGATCACCTGATTCATCTTTCCTGCACCCACCACAGCGGCTTCTATTCGCCTCGAGTTCCAACAGCCATTCCCCACATCAGCAGCCCAACTGTCACGAACATCATGATACCTTGTCTAGGGCTCCAGCCGCAGCCATAGCCAGGCTAGAAACCCAGACCGAGTATCCCAACAGTCTTATACTCTTATTTGACACAATAACATTAAATGAGTCGAGATTATAATAGAAACACCCGGACATCTACTATTCTTTTCACTTATAAGCCCGTAGAGGGCACAGTAGGCGGGCAAGATGGCCGGCTAAGTGAATTCCCGGAGCCGGAGAAAAGCAAAGCTCTCTAGCAGCGCGCAGCCCCATCAATGCCGATACCATGCTCGTAGCTACAACCTGTACAACACTCACAGAAGAAGA
Source organism: Tuber borchii (assembly GCA_003070745.1). NCBI lineage: Eukaryota > Fungi > Ascomycota > Pezizomycetes > Pezizales > Tuberaceae > Tuber > Tuber borchii. The sequence continues at coordinate 99,730 of NESQ01000283.1, read as the reverse complement.
GGTATATCGAACCGCCAGCCTATCCCGCAAATCCCATGCTGCCCTGCAGAAACACCCTCAGAGCACCACCCGTAGTACAGTACAGGAAACCTCAATGTACGAATACATAAACCCCTTATCAGAAGATAAATAGGAAAAAAACTGACATGTCACATAGCTTAAAGCATCACAGTAAATTTCTACTCGATGTCGGAAAATATCGGAAAGCCCTGTGTCCCATTCTCAATCAGACGGGCTATGGGTAACAGTACAGTACCTCCTTGGCCCCCCTTTTTCCACTGACCTCTGCCGACAGGGTCAGGCATGGCAAACGTATCGAGGTAGGTCATTGCACTTACGATCATTGGCCCCCGTATCTCTCTCTATAGGCGGGAGTGGGGGGGTGAGGGGTAAATGCATCAAAACGAAAACTCTTATCGAGAAATCTAGCTCAAAATTAGAACAGTGCTAGATCCGGCGATGAATAGCTCTAAATCAGACTCCAGTAGTTTTCTAGAACCAAGCATTACGGCTAAATTAGCCAACGAGGCGGGAGAGGAGGAGGAGGGGTGAACCTACCTTGAATAATCCAGGGGTGTATGTATGTAGACTGCATGTAGACAGTGTGCAGAAAAACATGAAAGGGGTTTAGAATAGTTGTTATATCATATCATATCCAGAACACTCCCGACTACGTTAGTACACTTACTTGTACCCACTGCACTAACAGCCATCTACAGGGAGGGAGGCTGTAGGTATGATAGGCTACGAGTACTATTTCTCCAGTGATTGGTAGGCCCGCGAGTCACAGATGGTCACTCGTCAACTCACACCCGACACCCGGGATGTCTATAGTACAACATGCAAATAGCCGGAAGTGCAATTGAAGTGAAGGTAAAAGGTAAAAGTAAAATACCGTAAATTTTGGGCAAACTCGACCCGCCGCCATACTTCTTAAGGCAGCCACTATTCCTCTCAAAGACTAAGTCAGTGGCGAATTCGCTCTTCCGGGGATAGTAACTGCCATACAGGCGATAGCGGCGGGTCGAGTTTACCCAGAATCTACGGTAGTGGCACCTTAACCGACCGATTGCTTCACCCAATCGCCTACGTCTAACCATACCCTCCCGCAAGAGGGGCCATACAAGACTAACATTATTCGCCAAGACATTTTACAGATTTCCTTCATTGCACCCCACATCGGTTGAGCATGCCCACTACCTAACCCTAGTAAATATTTTACTGCGGAGCCGAACCCGCGCACACCAACGGACCAAACACGTCCGCGAACCAACACCCAAGCACGGTGAAACAATGGAAAAAGCCAGTAAGTAAGGGCCGAACGAACGCCCTGGAGGCGAAAAAAGTTAACCTTGCTTGCTTGCTTGTTTGCTACGAGAGGCTGGCGGATGTTAAGTTAAATGAGACAAGCAGGTCAGACAAGTTCGCTCTCCCTCAGCTGCTCAGAGAGATGGGGCATTACAAGGGGGCGTGGTGGGGGGTGATTGAGTTGATAGAAATTTCGCACATGGAGTGTGCGATGATACATTGCTTGGTTGCGCTTCTAAATTAATTCGCCATCATTTGCCACCGACAACAATCCCGCCTCAAGTGCAGCATCGAGTAGCTCAACTTATTGCCCGTAGGAAAAGGCTTGATTGGGTTGGGTTCCTGAAATCTCGGGCCGAGCTAGGTTCTCAGATGGATGGATAGATCGCAAACGCAACCAGGCCCCAAATATCACAGCCCCCAATAGTGGTTTGAGTACATATGTCACAATTTATCACTCGCTGCATAATTTATCTAGTAAAGCGCCCAATGGTATGTAAAATTGAGAAGGGGTCGCCTCTATCATGCAGACAGATCCCCGCCCCGTCCCATCCCCCGGACCTCTTCCAAGTGATCTCCAGTAAACCCTGTCCATAAATAATAACGACATAGCAAATCTAAGCTGTTGGTCTTAAATTGCCTTTACTATCGTATTTCGCCTCTGCGCATCGCATCGCATTAGCGCTAATCAAGCTAGGGCAACCAATCAAGAGGGTGCATACTAAAGAAGGTGTAGGAAAGTGTAACAGTGTCAATCCCCCTCATCTGCGGATCGTCCAGGAAGTCCGGATCGATAAAGAAGAAGACAGGCATATCCACCTCCTCACCCGCGTTCAATTTCTGCTCTGAAACCACCACCACCCCGCCATCAGTCCATTAATCAATCGATCAACCAACCAGTAGAAAAGGGAACAAACCTTCAAAGCAAAAACACTGAATCTTGGAAAAGTAGGGCGCAACCTGCCCTGGCGTGACACTGTACGTCGCAACCCCGATGATATCCTCCTTAGAGCAATTCTTCGCCTTGTAGAAGGCTAGCGCGGTCTCGCCCGGCAACACGCGCACCTCACGCTGCTGTGGGGTGAACTTCCACTCCAGCACGTCGGAGACGGAAGCGCTAAACGTGATGCGCAGGCGGCGGGCGTCGGTCACGGGGACGAGCTTCTCGGGCGTGAAGCGGGCCTGGTCGGTGATGGGAGTGCCGCCGAAGCCGGTCCTTTGACAGATGGCGCGGTAGAGCGGGACTGAGGCGTAGGCGAGGGTTAATGTAGCTATTCCAAGGCTGTTTGGGGTTGGAAATGATGAATAACCAAAAGACAGGAAGAAGGGGGAAAAAAAAGACTTGGAGTTTGAAAGAGAGGTTTTTTATCATACCTCATAGTATAGTATAATCCGCTAGCATTCCTCCGCTTGTATAGGTCCCGGACATTGGCTTGTCTAGTCCGTCCAGTGGTGGTAGTAGTATAACTTGTATTCCTAACGTTCCCATTTCGCCAAACTCCACCACTACTGCTCGTCGCACTCCTCTTTACACTCGCCCAAACAATTCTTGAGAACCCCGTCGTCATCGTCACACACAATACGATAGCCTCTGTCGTTGCACCGCTCACTCCACAACCATCCTTACCAGAAAAGAAAAGTCGCCGGCCAAATTCCGGGTAACTTTTCCGCCAAGCCCCATCACCCACCAAAAGCCTCACCCGGCTTTCTCCTCCCTCAAGGGCAGCAGCAAAACAGGCCACAACCATCATCATCGTTGTTTCCGTCCGACAACAACCATCGCCAATTGTCGCGCTGCAAACGCAAACCCCAAGAAAAAAACAACTCCACTCAGAAACCGCAAACAACGATAACTATGTCCGACGAAGAGAGAGAGACTAAGCCTTTCAAGTTCGTTACTGCTGGTATATATTTCCATAACTCGGTTATTGAGCCGGTGTGGCACTGATTGGGTGGGAGGTGGTGATGGGATGGGATGGACGGGCGCGGAAGATTAACGAATTTTTTTGGCGGGTGTAGGTTTCGACGCACGATTTCCGCACCAGAACCAGACAAAGCACTGCTGGCAAAACGTATGTTATTATTTATCTCTCTCCAAGCTCCCACTCACTCTCTTAGTCGTGTTGAAGGGTAACTCATTGCAATTGATAGTACGTCGACTACTACAAATGCGTTAATGCAAAGGGAGAGGATTTCCCTCCTTGCAAGCAGGTTTGTTATATTCAGATACCAAATTACCGTTTTTTTATACCTGCGTTAATCGCGCACGATAATAGTTCTACCTCGCGTTCAGGGCCTTGTGCCCGAATCCCTGGATCGACAGATGGGATACTCAACGCGGTATTCCCCCTCCCCCCCACTTCAACTTCAACATGTATTCTAATAGTGTCACAGAGAACGGAAATTTTCCCGCGAAATTGGATTCCTAAGCGTATCCAGGTGCGAATAAACAATAAGGTAGTTATACAATGTTAAATACTGCTAGTGCATAGAAATGTGGTTGCGCGGGCTGCAGAAGTAGGTTTTTTTTCCATGGTGGGGGGAATGGTAAAGTGATATCAGACGCCTTGATTGCGCGCTTGCGACTAAATATATCTATTCCCCCTCTCAGGTAATACCCATTCCTATCCCTAACGAAGGTATCCCCTTCCGCAAATGCGAAAACGAAGTCTTGCCAACCAATAACATGACAAATGAAATATATGAACGAAGGTGTAAAGCTCCCGCAATACGAGAAAAGAAGATAAAGTGAAACGAAAAAGAGCGCTCAAGTATGTGTACTGTACAATGCAAAAAAAAAAAGAACCGAAACTACCGCTCCCCTATTTATGCCAAGGTGATCCCTACCCCTTCCATCCCAGCATATCAGCAGTGCCCAACACCAGAAACCCCCAACTTAAGCCTTATATAAAGTATCAATAAACCCAGTCGCCATCGTGTTGATAACACTCTTATTCGGCAGACTTCCCGCAACTCCATATAGTGCAGTAATTTCACCAACAGCAGCCTTTGATCCAGGTTCACCCTCGCCCCTCAACTTTACACTTTGCACGGCCTTCTCCAAATCCTTCAAGAAAGTCTCCACAACAGACACTGTGGGGCGGGTGCAAGCAATGTGAAGCGCCGGAGGATCTTGTAGAGCATTCAAGTGCCATCCCAACGAGCTCAACTCATCCGCAACCTCGTATATATTAAGAGTCTTGCTGGAGAATGCAACCACACTAACCATAGGCTCCCCAAGAATGAATAGGTCTGGGTGGAGACGCTCGCGGATACCAGACTCAATTTCCTTTGCAGCTCCCACAATGTCCCGGCAAGAATTGGTGTATCCATTCTCACCCTGGCTCATCAGAGAAGCCCAAGCTCCGGCGATAAGCGAACCAGCACGGGAGCCAGCGAGGGAAGGTGAGGCGTAAATCCCACCAGGCCAGGTAGCAGAAACGAAATAGCCATAAGATCGGAGCTTCTTTGTACGGAAGAGCACAACGGAACTTCCTTTGGGTGCAAACCCATCTATTACGGGACACTGTCAGTAATACAAAGAGATGTTTCTAGGAGACAAACATTTGTGAGTGTCGCATGAAACTGAGGTTACGCCCTTAACACGGAAATCGAAGGGTTCTGTTGGATACCCTGCCTTCTCAAGGAATGGTATCAAGAAAGACCCAAGACAGGCATCAACATGCAATGGGATCCGTCTCCTCAAAGCAATTTTGCTCAAACCCACAATATCATCAAGGATTCCATGTGGGAAATTTGGTGCCGACCCAGCAATCTGGACCACAGCCGATCAGCAAATAATGGATTCCATTAAGCGGTCATAACTTACCAAAACTGTGTTATAATTTACTAAACGGCTAACTGCCTTAAGATCAACTTTAAAGGTTACGGGATCCACGGCTACGTGGTGGACAGTCAAGCCAAAGTAATGGCCCGCTTTGTCAAACGCAGCATGAGCTGTACTCGGGACAATGCTGTGCTAGCCGTCAGTAATTTATTGTGATTGTGGGTAGAGACATATCAATGCTCACATCTCAGGTTCAGAAACACCACGCTCAACGTAGGCCTTTGTTCTAGCGGACAAGCAAGCCATCAAGATGCTCTCGGTGCCCCCACTTGTCGTGATACCCCCAGCACCGGAAGGCGCATTGAACATTGCCAAGACCTACCTGTCGCGTTAATACCATTTCCGATATAATCCCCGTAGCAAGCCAATAGCCCTTACCATTGCCACTATCTCAGCCTCCATTTTTCTCACACCAGGAAAGACGTCCGGGTGCATTGGGTTGCTGATAGAAAAAATACGAGATGCCTCATTTTGAAGGTTCAAGAGATCATCCCCGCCATGATACACCGCACCGGAGACCTTTCCTTCTTCCCACGACGCATGTTCCATTTCGCTCAGTCTTGCATCAGAGATCATTCATCATCAGCCCGGATACCCCCAAATCGTCTGATGAAAAATAACAAAGAATTTGCTATATCATACTTTTTCAACTCCTCCTTCACCTGCAGCTCGGTCATGCCTTCTTTGGGCAATGCAAGAAACCGGGTAACACCAGGTCCTTTGGGAACGAGCTTATCTTCCATTTTCTTCAACGCCTCATCAACCTGTGACTGCACCTTCGACCTTATGCCGGGGAAATTGAGGAAAATGCCATACGAGTACCGCTGCACAGCTGAATAGAAGTCTACCAAGGTTCCGAATACACCGCGACCACGCAACTTGCGTACGGCGCGGCGAAAGTGCCGCAGGATAAAGAAGGCAAACACGATATTTCGGAACCTTTATTTTTTTTTCGTTTTAATGGCAATCGGTCAGCCAAGCTCGTATTATGATTATTATTACTCCATCCCCCTCTCCCCAATCTCCGATGGCACGTGGGCGCGGGGCGAGCGGAGATCTTACAGGTCAAGATTGAGTAGGAGAAACGATGAGTTTTTCACCGCAGCTTTTTTCGAGGAGGCGAAGTTGCGTAGGGAGACAGGTACGCGGGAGGAGCCCGTCATGATAAGCTACCGTATCGAGATCAAACAATTCGCGTAGGCACTATTAATGATAATAATTATAGAAGTATCTGTTTGAGGCAGAGGGGAGAGAAGCAGTGAGGTTAGAATATTTGGTGGGAGAGGACGTCACAGGGGGTGGAGAGAAAGTTGAAGGGTTAGGCGTTGGCATGTGGGATGTGGGTTGCTCGTATGGGGCATAAGCAAGAATGTTTGCCCAAGTAAATTGGGTGCGCCGAGGTACGGGTGATTCGAAGCAACGCGTCCTCCCTGCACTCGCCCAGCTGCTCTCCCCGCCACAGAACCTGATGCTGGGAATAACATTGTTCCATTACTTCGGAAGGTAAAGCACCGTGCGCGATATACGATACAAGCGGTATGATGGCGAGTTAGTTACAGTCCGCTTCCATAAAAACACAAGCTACCAAACCAGTCAGACTTCCAAGTGATAACCCTAGTAATGTTTCTTCCATGTGTAATTCCTATTTACGCTTTAATGCGGAAGTTTGTTTGGTGTGCCCGCGCTGATACGAGTACAAGATGGCATCGAGCCCCGGACGCCGCATCATCCATGTATTCCGTGTCAGATCCGCATAGCCAGGATAAAATATACGATTTTGATGTCAGGCCCGCCCGTTTCCATCCTGGCCCCCGCTCTCTGCCTGACTTACCCCCCCCAGAAGCCTCCGGATCAAAGTTTCTCCAGAACTTAAGGGTTAGGGTAACTCCTCCCCCGCTGTCTAGGGTTCGGATAGCAAAAAAAAAAATCCAAGAGCTCAGCTCCCTACAGGTATGATACCGTAGAAATCCCACCCCCCACCAAACAAAATAAACTCGAACAAAACAAAATTAAACAAAACCAGATCAAGCGGAACTCGAGGGCTGCAGCCGCCAGAATCGAAGACACCTCTCGCGATGCCTCGCACAAAGCCAAACATCATAATCACCGGCACTCCCGGCGTCGGTACGTTGCAGCGAGCTCGCATCTTGCATCTCCCCTCCTCATCCTGTTCTATTAACAGCTGCAGACGGAAACTTCCATTTCCACTGCTGTCTACCCGATTGTTTGGGGAACCGTTCCTAACGCTGTCTCAATCAACGCAGGTAAATCCTGCCACTGCGAGCTCCTGGCACAAATCACGGAACTGGGTCTCAAGCACCTCTCTATCAATAGTATTGTCAAGGAACGCAACTGCTATGACGGTTATGATGACGAACTAAAAAGCCACATCGTCGACGAAGATAAGGTTGGTATTTCTGGCTTGTCTTTCCTTTTTTCTTTTTTTCCTTTTTCCCCCCGCCTGTTTGTTACAGATATCCGTGCTCTCCCGAAGCTAAAGATAACGGGGTGTTCGGTTGGCTATTCAGCTTCTAGACGAGATCGAGGACGAGGTCAAAGAGGGTGGATGCATCATTGATTGGCATGTATGTGATTTGTTCCCGAAGAGCTGGGTAGATCTTGTTGTTGTGCTACGTGCGGATTCAACCATTCTATATGATCGGTTGGAGAAACGGTAGGTGTCTCTCCTTTCTCTCCTGCTACTTGCGGTAGTAGTGGTTTGCTGGTAGTAGCTGATTGGTTGTATGGGGCGCAGGAACTATCCGGGTATGTAGCCTTACGAAAAATAGATCTCTTACCCAAGGAGTGTTGTCCGGATAGCGGCTAATGACTTCTATAGACAAGAAACTCCAAGAGAACCTCGACGCCGAGATCATGCAGGTCATCCTTGAAGAAGCCAGGGAGGCATACGATGAGGAAGTTATAATTGAACTACGGAGCGATACTACAGAGGAGATTGACAGCAACATCGACAGGATATCCGCATGGGTAAAGCATTGGATACAAAACAATCCGGAGGGCGTATGAAACTTGTTCAAGGATGTTCAGTTCGAATCTCTAGTTTCTAGCCTCTAGACATAATGAGACAAAAAAAAAAACCCCCCTCCCTATAGAACTTTAAAGTCCCCCCGCAGATTACCGGCAATCTAAGGATGGGCTTCCATCCACTTTCTAAGTATCTCAAGCGCCTTGAAACGATGCGAGATCAGATTCTTGGCCACCCTGTCCATCTCGGCGTATCTATTAAAATAAGAAAAAGCCAGAGTCAATGATCGCAAAGCCAAGATCCGAAAATCCGAAGCACATGTGACAAAGATCACGAGTAAGAGAAACTCACGTCTGCCCCTCGTACTCGAATATCGGATCCCACCCTGCCGCCACCGCCAACATGCCCGGATCAGTCCCGAAAATACCAAAACGACACGAGAACAAAAAAATGAGAGGGACAAAGGAGGGCAAACCAACCAAATCTCGCAGGTCCTCTGGCGGGCACAATCTTACCCTGTATGCACACCATACGGAAAAATCACCGATGAATCAGCTCTGTCTTGCTTTCCCTCTTTTCTTTTTCTTTTGCTTTTCGTGGAAAAAAGAAAGGAAGGGAGAAGGAGTGGCAAAATCATACATACATCAGTCCTACCTTGAAACAGCACTGGTTCCTGTCCCGGTCCCTCACAGTAGGCGAATGTGCATACCGCTTGCGCAGACTTATCTTCGTATGCGGCGAGCATGTTTACGAGACCTTCGTGGCCGAGGTCTTTCAGGAACCATTTTCTAGAGCACCGTTACATAGGGGTTGTGGTTAGTCAGTTGGTTAGTTAAGGCCGGAGATTGCGGGTTATGAGCCATGTTTTTTTTTTCTATCAGTTTGGGAAATGACAGGCTCGTTATAGTCTTCTGTACCCGTAAATTCCGGGCAAACTCGACCTGCCGCCATACTTCTTAAGGCAGTAACTATTCCTCTTAAAGACTAGGTCCGTGGCAAATTCGCGTTTCCGAGGAGAGTAACTACCATACAAGTAATAGCGGCGGATCGAGTTTACCCAGATTCTACGGTAACGTGTTTATGCCATAGCGCCACAGCGACGGTAACTTCCTCTGTGGCGAGGAGGAGGGGAGGAGGAGGGCGTGGCATACATATACGGACCAGGCAACCCCTTCAATGCATTGAAGCACAAGCAAGTATCCTCGACGAGAACAGGTCCTCCAATCTAATTATCACGATGCCATCGCAACAACGACAACAATTCTATAAGCACATATTCCCACCACCATCAGAATTTCTCTCCCCCCTACGAATGTGGTAGAAGGGGGGGGGAAGAGGGAGATAGAATACACGAATACACACATACCACTTCTGCCGCACGTTTCGCTTTATCCTTTGATACATCTTCTATGGTCCCCTGCAGCTCAGGTAAATCCAACGCCTTGCTCTGGATACTTATTCCGCTAGTCGCTAGAATAGCGCTTACTTCGGCGAGTTTGTTGGCGTTGCCGGTGACGAAGAATAGAGTTCGGGGCATCCTTTTTTCTTCTTTTCTTTTTCCCCGCCTTGCTTTGTTATGTTTTGCTGTTTCTGTTTGTTCCCCGTTTATGATTGGAAACAAGTTTTTCTTCGTGGGTGGTTTGTTGTGATGTGATCTTTTTTTCTTATCCCCTCGCCGACAGCAGGTGGTTGTGATAGATGGACAGATGGTGGGATGGATGTTGGGATGGATGGATGAAGTAGGGATGGAATGAAAGAGTAACGGGGTTATCTTTACCAAAAAGAGGGGCCAGGCTCCCAAACAAGCTTCTTTCCGTTACAATAGCTTTTCCCCATCGAGGGCCTCCTTCAATCACGGGACCAAAAAATTAACCCCCCTTAACCATTGCCCTTTCAAACAAAACAAAAAATATCAGTACAGTGAAACCTCCGATAATTCCAGCAGGTAGGGAGTATAATAACACGAAGCTGGAAATAAGGGCAGGATGGAAAGAGGAGGGGGGTCTTGGCACAGAGGACAGACATAACTGCTTAAATCGAGTGATATACTATGATGGAGAAGAGAAAGAAAAGAAAAAAGGAAAATCTGCGTATTGTAGAACTTGGATATGATGTACAAAGAACTAAGTAGAGAGTTATAAATTGAAATAAGCGAGTGTGGCCCAAGGGAAACAAAACTAAATTCTCTCCGATGGGCGTTTGTTGGAATTAAGATCTGCGGAATGTCCTGGAATTGGAAACTATAGGAGGCCCAGAATTTTCAGAGGGATTTCCCATATATATCATACTTCAGATATTGTGACTCTGCAAATACTGGAATTACTGTTGGAAGTGGGAAATATCGGAGGTTTCCACTGTATCATACAGTAACCCACGGCGAAGCGAGTCCACGATGAGGCGAGAACGCCCATAGAACTTTTATAGGATAGGGATAATTTGTATGGGCATTCTCGCTATGCCGTAGACCGTAACTTACCTCTTTCTTTTTGCTATCCATTGCCGAGGATCACATCTCCACCACCACATCCAACAATCGAAGCATAAAACCCATCGGCACACGATGAGAAAATCATCAGATCATCTTTTCATTTTTTCATTCCTATTCTTTTTATAGTTACATGTTATTATCAGATCAATCAATCAATCAATCAATCAGCCAGGCATGTCACGCAGCACCACCGGTTACCACACCGTATCCAAGATAACGTAACCGGTATCGTACAGTACAACCCGATACCCGCTTGTTCTCTTGGTTGTTTTACTGTCACTTGACCTCGCTTAGCTCCCCCTTCTCACGGCACCTTACCAATAACTTAACTTTGCTGGTTAAGTTAGTCCTGTTGCCAAAGCAACACTCGATGGTGATCCACACGTTAGTCTAATAAGAATGGATTGGTTCGAAAAATGAAAAGGAAAGAAAAAAAAACACACACAATCGAAGGAAGAAGGTTCTCCCAATGATTGCGGAAATCTCACTGGATATATCTCTATGGTGTGCGATGAAAGACTAGCTATTGGAAAGGATTGTGTGTCGCTCCCCTGCTTGTGTTGCTTGTCTTCGCAATTTGTCAAATAAATTTAGTAGTTAACTATCCGTTTCTGAAATCTAAAAAAAAATTAGCACTAGTGTCATGATCTTCTATAAAAATTGGTTTTTGAAGAACTTTTTAAAAGTGCCTATTATTGTAGGCGGTTTTCGACACAGAAACTTCATGGCACAATAGTATTCCTCGGCATAGCGAGAATACCCGTACAAATTATCCCTGTCCTATAAAAGTCCTATGGGCGCTCTCGCCTCATTGTAGATTCGCTTCGCCGTGGGTTACTATGCTGTATTCGAGTGCCGGTACAGTGGAAGGACTTCCTGACTTGTAAAGTACGGTATGATACTTATCGCATTCCCACGCCGGGTAACCCTCCCTTCCCCGCTGACTCCCAATCCTTACCGGCCCGGGAAACGCTATCTTTCGGTACATTTTGTGCTGGCAGGGGTACCGGGTATTGGACATTATGATATGATACCAATGGCAATTCCCATCGCCCCATGTTTTCTCAACTAACCAATCTTCCTTCCCCTCCTTCTCTCTCCGGAGCCTTCCTGTCCTCCAACCCTCCGGCAGCAAATGATTCGTTAATGCTTTGCCATACCATATTCGCCTTCTTGCAGCTTACCGCAGGTCTATTATGATGACAATCTCTATATTACACGGTCCCCTGCAAGCAAACAACTACAAGAAAAAAGAAAAGAAGAAAAAAAAAGAGACCGGGGGGGATCTGAGTGTCTAGGGCTGCTCGTACAGTACAGGTACCTGGTCAATCCACTCTAAACGAGAATGCCAAACGATGATTACTACCGATAGCATGGCATTTTATAGCCTTTTATTTTATCCGGCATTTGAAGCCGCAGGAAGTTTGGCTATATGATTACATACCGGTATACGAGTTCACTCATTCAGGTATACGGGTGCACTCGTATAGGGTGAGAAGCGTCTGAAGGAAGATAAGGGGGTTGTGGTTGTGTGTGGGTCTGCATGGGGGGCTCAAATCCGTGGGGATTTTTCGCCATATATTTTGTGGATCTCTCTGTCTTCGGGTATTATCTGAGTGCAGCACTTGCTTGCTACGAGCACTATCGGATACCATGCCACAATCTAACCTAATCCTAACTTACCGCACCCACCTCCGGTACGACCGACGCCCCAGCGCCGCAAACAAAGTTTTCGTACCACCCCGCCGTCCCGTAAATAGTCCTCCGGAGCGATACATGATTATGAAGATTCTCATCCGCACTTCGGCGCGGTGCTATGCTTGTACAGTTAGACTTACCGAGAGAGAGAGAAGGCTTGGCTGACTAGCCAGCGAACCCCGTCCGGCCGTCTGTCCGTCTGTTCGTGAACTCCGGATACCGGTACGCTGAGTGAATCATCGGAGTTCTCTCTCTCTCGCCGGATCGCCCCGAGTCAATCGGTCAGTCCATTCATGGGCTCCTGCGTCCCTCATCTCAACCTCACAACGTTACACCAGGAACGTGAAAGAGTGCTTTGCACCGTAACCTAGCAAGTGCCGGACCCTGACGCCCACTTCTGCGAAAAATAAGAAAGAAGAAAAGAAAGGTAAGCAGAAGGGGACGAAGGAGGAAAAGAAGGAAAGAACGCCCCCCCCTCCCCATCCGAGCAATTCGTCCATCGTACTTTACCTGTATAACAACCCGGCGCGAGCGCACAGGGACGCCGCGACAAACAAAGAAAAAAAAAAAGCAAGAACAAGAACAAAAGTGGGGTGCGTAGCGGCACAGCAGAAGGGAGGACAACCCTCTCTACCGGATATCCTGCCAAGCAACTACTGAGTCGCCACGCATGGAAAGCACAAAGCCGGATAAAAGCCAGATAGACCTTCAACCTTTCCTCCTTCTCACGATGCCCGGCCAATTATAAAGCATTCGAGCGCAGAGACACCAAGAACACATTACTTAATTGCCCAGTCTCTTACAAATATCCAAGTACGATGGAACAAGTAAATTGTGATATGTAACTCAAATCCGGGAGCTAACCATGGTAAGAACCTGACCCGAAACAACACTCTGACCGACCCAACGCAACCAAATTTCACGTGAGAGAGAAAGATATATAGAGAGAGGAAGAGAACGTAAAAGGCCTCACTCATCAGAACGCACCAGCGCTCGAGAAGGAAAAAAAAAAAGCTTACAATAACCGTATGAGGAAAAACATCTTACCTGACTCCTTTTTTTTTCTTTCTTCTCCTTCCAATACGCCACGAAGGAAGCCTACGAGTTGAGCTATAACTGAAAATGTGGAATGTTAGGACACCGCCGACTGACTGACTGACTGTGACTGACCGACCGATCAGGTACAGCACAGTAGAGTGCAATTTTCCATCTCTCGTGTAGAATAGAATAACACATCATTGCGACTAGACCGCTAACAAGTGCCGTACAATAGATAGATACCGTACACATGGTCGAGGCTAATTAGTTACTGTAGTTAGCTACGAGTAATTAATTAATTTAAATTAATTACCTAACCTCTAGCAATAGTTGCTCTACGGGTAACGGATACGGGCACCAGTACTCCTAAGGAAATAACATACAGGGGTTCTTCAATCATGTTTTCCCCCCAATGGAAATGGTGTAAAACCAGGTTTCCACTGGCTTCACTTAATTAGATGCGAACCTCCCACCCCATCCCATCTCATCCCATCCCTCCCATCCTCTTCCCTTGCTTATGTAACTTATTGGTACCTGACTTGTTTCATACTCAGCTGTCAGGTTCCGACGAGATGGAGGGGAAGGAAGGAAGGAAGGGAGTAAAAGCCACCGGGCCGGTTCGTAATAGTCAAATTCTTGTTTGTCGGTTCTGCCCTTTGTTTCTGAACTGCTTATGCATTGTATGTTTGTGCTGTACGGTAAGTTAGTTACGTAAGGATCTGATGATGATCTTCTTACCCCCGCCTTTTTTATTTTATTTTTAAATATTTGATTGTTTAAGGGTACTTATTAGTATTGTGCTGTGCGGTGTTTCCTTTCAAGACTCAATCAAATTGATGCATAATATAAACCCGGCGCGCAAACATTACTACCACTCCTAGCACTAGCACTACACTTTATAAAAGTACGGATCATTCCATTAGATTTAGAGGAAAAAAATACTACTTATAATGAAGAAAGGAAAAAATAATAAAGTAAGTATAGAATAAGAAGTCAGTTCAATCAATCAATCAATGAAAACTTATCACAAAAGGAAAAGGAAATGGGAACAAGAAAAAACGCTTTCAATAAAAAGTCAAGCCGCCGTATACCCTTACCGTAGAAATAAAAAAAACATAGAGCAAGAAAACGAGCAAGGAAGGAAAGGAAGAAAAACACCCAGGGAGTAAAAATATACTGTACATACATTTGTTAATGATACTTAAACGTCTTTGATATAATACCACCAAATCCATAAGCGAGAAACCCACACAAAAACGAAACAAAAGAAACCGGATATATCAATCAATCAAAAAGCATCTTTGCTTGCCGCCCATAGATTTTTTTTGCAAAAACTGAAAACCAAAATCAAAACCGAATCAATAAAAACAAAAACAATCAAAAGGGACATTTCGTAACGTGAAGCCCAATAATGTACGTGTAGTTAAAAAGAGACAAGAGGGGGAAAAAAAAAGTGACTCAACGTCAGAATACAAGTTAAAAAATGCTAGTTTAGAATAATAATTTGGACACAAAAAACACACCGATGAAAAGTAAGGAAAGACCACTAAGTATATGGTATCTTTTTTGGAAATAAAAAATAAAACAAGAATTCAAAAGAAGAGGAGAAAACCTTCACAAAAGAAAAGAAAAAAAAGAAAAGGAAAAAGAAAAAACCCTCACGCAATTCCATCGTTGATTATAGAAAATAATGTTAATTATTTTCGAGACGGACCGAAGATTGGTTGAATGGCGAGGTTGTACAAGATTATTTTATTTATGGCGGTTAGAGCTGCCAAGACGGCGAATTTCAGCTGAACTCGCACCTTGCAAAAGAAAGAAAGGGGTTGATGAATATGCAGTAAGATGTTGCTGTTAACGATCCGCCGAACTCGGCCGTAGCAGGTTGCATGGGAGCGCACACCCTGCTACTCTCAAAACCTCTTCTTTTTCCCTAATTCCGTCCCTTCTCCCCTCCCCCCGTTGAGTTCCGTAACCGACAGCTCTTCATTGTAACTCTCCTGACAATCATGTACGCCGATCGTTCCGAACCTTGCGAAAAATGGATAACTCACTCCGCATATAAAAAGCAACTAGAAAAACAAAAGAAACTAGATGCAGTGCAGAATGGTATGGATCAAACCAGGAAGTCGCCGTGCCAAAATAAAAAAACACCCAGAGAGATGCATGTAAAAAGGTGCACCCTTTAAAATTCGCCAAAACGCTCAAAACCATATGATATTAGAAAAGCAAAGTTTTGAATATTCAAGAAACGTCACCCGGTAGTTGGCCTTGCTGTGCAGCACCCGAAACCGATTCTCGGCCTTCTGCTGCAACAGGCCCGTGCGGATAGTGGACCACTTGCGCCCCAGCGGTATTTCCCGATGCGGTGTTGGGATCAAGATAGGATGTTAGATCCCATGAGGTACGCTGCCCTTGTGCAGAAATTTGCTGCTGCTGGCTCGGGGCAAGTGGTTGATGAGGATGCCAGATAGGCTGCTGTCCCTGCTGCCCGGCAGATGGTGGTGGCAATGCAGGGACTTGAGCTGGTAACTCTGATGAACCTCCAGGGCGATGGGTTGGGGGAGATGAGGTGGCAGAAGGTTGCTTGATTGGTGGCGGACCCGCGGTTCCGGTTAGGCTTGCTGATGGCCCAGATGACGAGGATGTCGGCCCTGTCACCGTTGGGGGTGAGGGCACTGGGGGGACTGCAGTTTCATTTGAACCTGATTGCGATGCTTCATTGACGGACCCACCGGGATATGCAGAGGCACCTGGAGCGGTAGGAATTACCGAAGCCGTTGAAGAATAGCTGGCACACTGTCGGAATGTTTAGCAATGTATCAGGGGGAGCCGCGGACAGGGATGACCTACATATTTGCCAATAATCTTCTTCAGGGCGTGTCCTAACACAGACCACGGGAAAACCTTGACATCCTTCTCGATATTCCTAGGCTTAGGGTTGGGGAAAGCCATTATCAGCTTGAAAAAGTTCTCGCTATCAGACTTGGCTTTCGATACGGTTAACGGCCTAAACCCTTCCAAATTCCTTCGGATCCGATTCTTCTCTTCAACTGTAAACCGTACGGCAATCAAAGATTCCAATAGATAAATGCAATCAACACTAGTAACAAAGCACTCCGACTTCTCAGCCCACCAAATGCAACTGATGCAAATGCTATTGGGCTGCCTATCATTAGGTGCCACGGGTCGGAATGTAGTGTGAATTGTGCTTCCCTTCTGTCGTCGCCAGAATTGCACTAATCTCCTCCTGCTGTCCCACTCCTCAGGGTTCCAGTTTCGCGCCATATCCCCCAACTCTCCCTGAATGTCAAGAACTGCCTTTTCTGGATAAAGCCCGTAAGGGTTGAAGCCGGTGCCTGTACCACTAGGTCCCCCTTGCGCTGAAGGTGGAGCTGTGTGAGCGGCTTGCTGTAAAGTAGAAGTTCTAATCAGAGTTGGATTGGGTGTGTTGGACGGTGAGGGCAAGGAAGCAGGAGGTTGATTGGGGGAAGTATCTGATCTCATTTGTCGCGGCGCAGATGGATGCGCACTGGATGGCTGTACCGGATACGGTTGAACCCATGGTTGCCCTGCCTGCGCAGGCTGTGAACTACCGGCTGGGTATGAAGGATAGCCATAAGCTCGTGGTGAAGTCTGTGGTCGGTACCCGGAACCTTGAGCAGATTGTTCAGGGCTGTACCCGGAGTAGAGATAGCTTCTTTCATCATTGGAGTGCGATGCAAATGGAGGGATCCCACTCGGACCTGGAGCGGAATAACTATAGCCATAATCCTCACTCTTCGGGCGTATTGGTTGGCTGGTAGGTCTCTTTGCTGGCCCCCTTGAAGAATCATCAGGCTCTGCAGTATGCTTCCGTTTCCGGCTCACCCTGGGAGGTGAGCTAAATGATTGCTGATCTGTGTACGTGAAGGTACCAACATCGAACGTGTCTAACTCCTGACCATCGGCATCCTCAATGTTCAAGTAGACCGTTACCTGAGGAGCGACCCAACCCGTCAATGAAAAAGCAGGAATTTCACCTGTCAACCGGTACATCCCAGCACTTTCCTCTCTGCGAACAGTCGTGTTACATCTTCGGGAACCAAACATGAATCGGAAAGAACGCGAGTCAGTTGTCAAATCAGTGGGGGATTGTAGAAGCACAGAAAAATGTCCTCCTTCAACTCCTTGTGTGGGACGATATCCCACTACTCTTGGGCCTTGGTCTTCGAAACTTTGAGAGGGATAAGCAGGTTCACTCAAACTACTTGGGTGTTGCTGCGGTGGTGGTGGGCCATGAGAAATATGACTGGGTTGTTGCGTTGGGGGTACATAATGAGTTTGAGGATGATTGTAACCATAGGCAGGCTGTTGAGGGTTTGGAAGATGCTGGGTTTGCGAAGGCCTCGTATCATACCCTATAAGCAGAAAGAAAAAAATGTATTAGACAAATGTTCTAGAATGAGATTATGTCAAGGAAGCTACAAGTGTAATGAAATATACCTGCTTGCTGTTGAGGGGATTTCCCGTAGGCCGACATTGAGACGACCCCGGCCGAGAAGCCTGACTTGGCCAGAAGGCCGTCTTCGTTCAGCCCGTTTCGCAGATTTGGGTATTGCCGAAACTCGTTGAATGGGTAAGGCGACAGTAAGGCCGGCTGCATGCGCAAAAGGTGTTTAGCTTCCACTAACAGCGCAAAAAAAAAATAAGGAGTAGAGACAAAGGACAAGACAATAACAAAAAAAAAAACACTTCAAGAAAAAATGGGAAGGAATAAAATGGAATACCATAAAATATGAGAATGCAACGGAAACGGAAAGAGGACGAAATGAAATATTATCACACCTCTGGGACTTGAATTTGTACTGCGCTGACTGCCACGGTTATTGATGTAGTGGTTTAAACGGGAAGACGCGCTGGGGTGCGGCGTCGTTTGAAGGAAGGAGGAAGGAGAAAGCGTCCAGGGGAGAACGGGAGAAGGACGTGGTTAGTGGAGGGGAACAAGATCTCCTTGGATGTATGTACAATAGTAAGTTTAGGTACTGGGGTGCTACAATAGCGAGGCTCCTGGGGCTGGGGTCTGAGTGAGTGAGTGGGTGTGTGTGGTGGAGGCGGAGGGCGCACTAGTGTGAAGCGGTAATGTGAGTGCCCAGGATTGTGTTGCTCGAAGCCGGTCTCTCGGGAAGCTGTAGCGTAACAACAACAAGGGAGTTATAACGTATAGTTGACGGCGAGTGAGTGAGGGTGGTGTGTAGTAGTAGTGTGAGTGAATGTGAGCGTGCGTTATCACAATAACCTGGTGACTATAGCCGTGTAGCAATACTATTCCATAAAACACAACACCAAGAAAACTAAAACTGTTAGAGACCAAAATGACTCGCTGACTCCACAACCCCTTGAACTTTAAACAAATTTGAGAAGCTGCGGGTAAACAGGATGAGATAAAGTCGATCACTCAGAGTTTATGTACTGGCAGATATGTACGGTCATAAAGCTCGGAGGAGGAAGGAGATAGAGAGTAAGTGGTGAGGTAAGGGTAAGGTATGTATGGATAGGAGGGGGGGTAAGTTTGTTTGAGGTAAGTAAGGTAAAGAGAGGTAAGTGCAGCGTTTGAGAGCAGTGGCGAGGACGGAGACGCAATGGAAGGGGGTGGTGGCGTTGTTATGAGGAGCTCAAGCTGAATCTCGGGGATCCGAAATACAGAGAGAAGGGAGGGGGTGGGCGTGTGAAGGGGGGGGAGGTTGGAACGCGGGAGGGGGGATGGAGAGGAGAAAGACAGAGAGGGATGGGTAGCTTGAAAGTGGTGGGCATGTACCTTGGTATGTATGTATATGATCGAGATATGAGGGTAGGGTTTTGGATAAGAGGCTCTCGAAAACCTTATGTAGACGAGATAGCAAGCAAAGGGGGAGATATGAATGGAAAGGGAAAGGTAGAAGGTAGAAATGGGAAATGGGCGGGCAGCTGGGCAATCAAAAGGAAACAAGAGGGTGCCTGGAGTATGGTAGCAGTATGGTTCTTTCCCCCGATCTGATCTGAGATCTGTGGAGCTCTGAAATCCAGGCAAAGCTCCGCGCTCACACACAACAATAAGGTAATGTAGATCTACCCGGGGAGTAGGTAGGTATGATGATGAAAGTGTATGTACCCAATCCGCAGAAAAGAAAAGAAAAAGAAAAGAAAAAAAGAGAATCAATGTAGACCTCCAGTAGTACGTACTCGTATTGAAGGGGGTGACGACGACGATAGCAAGTAAAATAGAAGATGCCCGCAGCTGTAAGAAAGCAGCAGCAGCAGCAGCAGCAGCTAATCCTCCAGAATAATACCTTTCACACCCTCAATACCCAATCCACAACAAAAGCAATGATTCCACTCCAATTCCTTCCCCCCAACAATCCTTGGCCGCTGTTGCTTATTGTTGCTGTGCACTTAGAAGTGGAGAAAAGCGAATGATGGCGTGTAGATGATGGTGGCAGTGGCAGTGATAGTAGATGTCTCTGTGCCTAGACCTTTCAAGATATCCGTAAACCGGGGTTTCGGGCGCCGATGGAGTGAGCAGTCGTCACGAAAAACAACCAGGAACGAGAATGGTGGGGTGTATTATCGATATGTATTGGGTGGAATTGTGCGGATGATGAGGTGGACAAAGTTCCTTGGAGCTGAACGAGGAGTGAAATGGTCCCACGGGAAGAGGATGAGTCTAAAAGCTAGTGATGAGTGGGATTCGCACTGTAGCTCTGCTTGACTGAGGAAGCGGAAGGGGAATGCTGCGACGAAAGTAGTGGAATATCATATAGTTGAATGAACCGAATATTACAAACCCATTGAGCAAGGAAAGACAAGAAAGGGTCAGGAACAGATCGCGGTGCTACTCTACTTATGACTGCATCTCCGTTGGGTTTCCTTCACGAATTAAAGATGCCCGCTGTGAGCCCGTGGTACATCACTTTGCACCACCACCCCCACCACCAGGACGCAGGAACTAGCTTGAGAAGTTTACTGGTCCGAACAAAAGGTCCGCCAGACGTGACCCTCCGAGATAGCGCTTCATCCCCTCTTCCCTTCCTTGGCTTCCCACCACCCAGCCAGCCTTTCTACTGTACCCATTGCGGACACGGAGATGTTCATTTGCTCATCAAGCCGCCATTCTGGATACCCCTACCTCCGTCCCGAAGATCTCTCTTTTGTGCTCCCTCGGAGGGGGTGGCTTGGTATGCTTGGTGTGTCCGTGTTGCTGAAAATAAATTTGGGGGTAAGGTACGAGTAGGGTACGGCTACTACGGTACCGTATGTGCTACTGCCACAGCAGAAAGGCTGATACCGGTAATTTAGTAGAGCAAAGATACTCGAGTACTGTACTAAGTTAGTATGGTACTAGCACAGTTGAAGTTGTTGTCAAAGTGGTTTTAGATCTCGCTAGGGCAGACTGGTATGGGTACGGTAATTCATATTCAATAACGAATAATAAATAATTAACTGGCAACTGGCCAGGCTGAATACAGCAGATCTGGCAAACCCACCCAAACCCAGAAACCTTAACCTGCAGCGCATCGCATTGTATGTGCTGCACCTTGCGGAAGAGTTTTCCCTGCCGTAGCCAGGGCTCGGCGCTGCCGCTTGTTTCCGGGCAAAGCAAAATACTTGTATTGGGGGATAATAATTGTCCTAATTATTCCACTCGCAAATCGGTGAAATAGATTGGAAAAAGGTTTCCACCGGGGCGTCTCCTATGATACGGCAGAAAATGTTAGGTCGTCCCCCTGTCCTTTTTTTTTTCTTTTTTCCCCTTTCTTTTTTCCTTCTCAAGTTGATATGTTATGGTCTGTTCTTGGTTCCCACAGACCGCATGGCTGGGGAAGGGCGGCCAGATGCATCTCTCCTGGTCGCCGAAGGGAAGGGCCAGATGATGTGCAGTCGACCCGGGCCTTTTAGGAAGTGATTGACGACGTGCAACGATGCAAAAGGTCTCGGCTGACAAGATGGGGTACAAGGATCGCCTATGAGTTACTCGAGTGCCGTAAAGTGCCAGCCAGAAGCTTCAACATTCCTGTCACGCTTCCGGGAACCACCCCTAACATAGCATCACTCATTCATTACCTATTCAATCACCGCAACCACAACCACAACCACCACCATCACCACCACCACCATACATACTTTTACGGTGCACATATCACGCTTCTCACCAACTCTGTCATGAATCCCCTACCCCTCCCTCTCTTTCACTTCTGCGCCGTACGGTACTTACAGTGCCGCACCCAGCTATCATATCCTGGACCAACATACCTAGCCACTCTTAGCTACCCGCCCACCCGTCCACCACACCCCCGTCAACCTTTCGGTCCCTTCATAGCGCATCCATAAGCAAGAGATTTATTGACGAAGCGAGCGAAATATTGACCCCAGCTCACCCTGTAGGTCGTCGTCATCGTCCACCATCATTGTTTGTCTGTTACCAAGGTATGGCTATGTTTAGTGTTTAGGGCAGGCCATCGGGCAAGGAAGGGAATCAGGAGAAACCCCGCTTTGACCTTTTTCCGAGACACGAAAATTTTTCAAAAAGGGCATGGGGTGAAAGAGGGATGGAGGGATAAAAAAAATAAACTACTCGAGTACAGTGGAAATTTTAGTGGTGGTGGGCAAGAAAGAATCACCCTGCTTGCAAAAAAAAAATTAAAATATTAAAATATTAGGGAAAAGCGGCGGTGCTGAGGGAGAGCTGAGAGGGAGAGGAAGAGGGGGGGCTAGAAGGAGCTGCTTTCTGCTCCTGCTTCCTTCTGTTTCGCTAGTGGTTGCTTCAAGCGTAAAAAGAGGATGTCTTAGTTTCCTGAAAGCGGTCAGACCGTAAGAAGTCATGCAGGAACCTGCAGGGGCTGCGAGCCTTCGGTACGGTGGACGGTGTGTCACGAGGCCGAAAGCGAACAGGGAGGGAAATCCAATCAGTCCCGTTATGCATTCTTTCAGAGTGAAAGCCCATACCTATCAACCAACTGAAAGGAGCCTGAGCGAAGCCTCATCACCATCAGGATGATGCTGGCGAGCTATGCGGCAGCGATAGGATATGATGTCAAAGAGTTTGATCCTGAGAGTCGAGGAGCGAGGATATCCATGTCACGAAGTGTGAATAATTCACAGGGGTTTTTTTTTTTCTACCTGTGCTCGAGACCAAGTATCAGGATGCCTGATGGTGACTTGTACGAGTACTGTGACAACTAACTAGCCACGCTTGCCTCGGTGTTTGCCTAATTGCTGTACTGTTCTAGCACTTACGCCCTAGTAACCCCCGACAAGAGTGCCTGACATATGAATGCCTGGGTGAGTGCCGGGCTGGCAAAGGAAACCCAGGGATTTGCAAAGCAGATAATATGGAGATTGGCAAAGAGACCAGGGGGAAACCATACGGCCGCCCGCCCTTCCATTTTGTCGGGGATGCGGCTTATCTTTTTGGCTCCAGACTAGCGGTACTTACCGTACTTAGCTACCTTTCCGTTTGGGTACTATCATACTAGCCAACCCCATTATCCCAGTTTCGGCCAACCCCACAACCAAAAAGGGTGTCTGAATGAATTGGACCCTACAAAAGTCTAAATCCTGACCCAACCTATCATCCAACTCCATTCCCAAGTTCCCAACCCAACAGAGATCCCCCGGGCGAAAAAAAACGAAAGAGGGAGAGAGGGAAGGGAAGAAAGAAAGAAGGAAAAGAAAGAAAGAAAATGGTGCTAAAATTAATGAAAAAGGAAAAAAGATGTTTGTGGAAATACCGGTAAAATAGAAAACCTGTTTGTACCGATTTGTCAATAGGACATCTCCACCAAAATGGAAAATATTATTATTATAATTAAATTTTATCCCCCCGCTTACCGCATTGTTGGTTTGTGGAAAGAGAAGAAGAGAGAAAGGATGCAGCATATTGTATGATATTATGGCGTAATTACCATATCTCTCCCTCTCTCTCGTCTCTATCACTTCGCCGACCGATATTTTTCCCCTACCTGTCTGTCTACCTGCTTACACGCGAAACTCTTCCCTCCCCTCCTCTCTTTTCTCGCTGGTCATATGACCGCGTAGCCCCACGAGGGTTAGCTATCGCGCGTATCGTTGGTTGCCTTCTCCTGTCTTAGGTATATCCCTCAGGGCCGTATCGATTGGCCTTATTGTTATTATTATTATTATCATCGCTAGTTTTTATATTTGTTTTTTTTTTCTGTCTTTTCTTTTTTGTTTTTTCACATTTATGATTTCCTTGGTTGATGATCATCGTCGGGGATAATTCCTGGTACGAAAGATTTCGCAAAAATACTTTTTTCTTTTCTTTTCCTTTTCAGAAGCGGGTTGGGTAGGGTGAAATGTGTTTGGGGTGGGGCTAACTACAGTACTCGAGTACGTGACAGTGAGTGACAGTTCAATAGGGTATGGTACAATACTTTAATTTCTGCTTCTTGTTCTTCCCATTCACATGTCATATCGTACCTTACGATACATTTCTCCCTATCTCTCTCTTTTCTCTCAATCCCCAATCCATTTTAGTCACTGACTGGACTACCCCGTAACGCCTTGGAGAAAGGAAAGGAAAGAAAAAACAAAGTAAAGTGATTTTCGAACGGAATGAACCGCAAAAATGGACAAGGTAAAACTCTAAAAAAAAAGATGGCCCAGGTTCAATTTCGTGAGGGAGATCCGAACCGTGGAACGGAGGTGGAAAAAAATAAAATATGGAACAAGCTTTGACTCTTTGGTAGGTAGGTACTCGAGTACAGTAGGGGTTGTACCTCTCCCACTTTGGTCCCCTCTTTTTTCTCTATTTCGGTTCCCGCCTCAGATTCCAGCCAACCCATTTGCTTATATTTATATATGCCATATGTCCGTATCTATAAGGTGGTATGTGGTACCATCAGTCGAGCAATCAATCCTTCAATCAATCCCATCTACAGTACCTTACTAGACTGTACTGGGTTATTTCTCCTTACGTTAGCTTACTCACAGTACTTGTACCGTGCTCGAGATACTGACCTATACCTGGACACGACAACCCCTCCTAAACCAGGTTTTTCCCGTGCGGGACAAACGACAGGGACGGACAACCCATTTTGATTGAAAGAGCGTTTATTGTAAGTGGTGGTACAAACAAATACGGTACGGTACCCAGACTAAGTTAGGACACAAGCAAGCAAGCAAGCAAGTAAGAAACACGAGAAGGAGAAAAGAAAAAAAAAGAAGCCCGGGGCTTTTCCGCTCAGATGAAACCTACCTTTTCAACAGAAACCGCCCAAAGATCAAACTTACTTACCTGCAGTACGGGTATCACTTGTGATCCCCCCCCCCCCACTGCTACCCTACTTGTAACCAGATCTTTATCCCGGGAAATTATGAACTTTCCACTTTTGTGCTCGTGCTTTTCTTTCCTTTCCCTTCCTTTCCTCCTATTCTCACTCGCACCGGGCACAGAAAGCAGAGCAGAGCAAAGCAATCAGCCGGAGTTTCACCAAATGTAGAACGGGCCGCAAATTCGGGACGAACGGATGACACCGGGTGACGGACGGTCTGATCGGCAAATTACGCCACGACGCGGGTTCAATAAGCGAGGCTTGCCAATTTGACATGTCTTTCTCTTGTCTCCCTCCCTCCCTTCTTGTCATGTCTTGTCTTTGTCTTGTCTTTTTGTCTTGTCTGAATTGAGTTGTCGAACCTGTCAGTCGGATAGATTACCGGAAATGAAAAACTTGGGATTACAGTTATGGGGGGGGGGGGTTTGTGCTGTTATGATTAGAATTTTTTTTCCCCTCCCCTCCTCTTCTTTGGGATTTATCGTAGGGGAGAAAGGTATGTCTTTTGATCTTCGGTTGAGACAAAGCGAAAAGACCTGATGGTATGATAACTTAACTAGGAGAGGCAACTTTCAACGTCCAGCGTGACTCTCGATTATCACAGTTTTCACGGCATCGGTTCTTCGTTTAGAGTTCTAGTATTTCTTTATTAATTTTATTAATTTTTTTTATATTACCCTCTCTCTTACATTCCCCGTTTTTTATCATTAAATTTCGTTATATTCATTATGATACTATTATTATCTCTTGCGCTGTTACATACATTACCATCGATCTTATCTACTGGCTGGCTGGCGGCGATTGAACCGATCTATTCGAATTGGAAGAAAAAAGGGAAAAACAATAACTAATCGTAGGAAATTCCAAACAGGATTTATGCGATAATGGTCGAAAAGTAAAAATAAAATTTAAATAAAAAAAAAGATAAATAATATATGTGTAAGACTAATAAAAGATCTAAAAATTCCAAAACATCGATGAATCAAATGGCTTGATTGTGATCCCTGACAGGGCATCATAGATTTCGACATAATAATAATGACTTATCAAGATCTGTTATAGGGAAGGGAGATGAGCATCCTGCAACCCGATAAGCGGAGCCTGTAAAAGATCCCTTAGATCGTGATGTGATGATTGATCACTTATCCAACACTTACATCCATCCGTCCATCCATATAGTGGGCCTTCCTTAGGCACAAGGAACAAAAATAATGATGATAATAATAACAATAATACGGTATTTTTTCACAAGCATTCGCATTTCTAGCCTTGTTCGAGTTTGGATCTGCGAAACCCTCTTAATCTGCTTGGCATTTTTTCAAGATATCCGGACGACGACTAACCTCCCCCCTTGGCGCCAAGACATGTATTAATCAATCAATGTCACGGCGTCCGGATACTTCCTAAATAGCCGGGAGGGTTACCAAATCTCCGGGAACCATAATAGGATAGGATAAAAGAGTAAAAATAAAAATGAGTTTGCTGGCAAGGGGGAAAGGAAAGGGAGGGAGGATGGAAGGATGGAAGGATGGAAAATGGAGGGTATGTGTCAGTAGTAGGTAGGTTAGGTTAGGTTAGGTTAGGTTAGTTAGGTAGGTAGATAGATAGGAGTAGTATAGTAAGTGATAGTTTACTGGTTCGCTGATAACCGTCCAACTAGACTATCATACCGTAGTGGGTGAGCGGGGGATGGGATGAGATCGAGAAGGATAAACCGTCCAAGACGGACCTCACTACCCAAGTTTGACATGTCATCCAGTGTGATAATTTTATTTTATTTTTTTACCCTCTTTCCTTCCTTCCTTCCTTTTTCCATTTTTACAGTAACCCGTCCATAATATAATTACCTATTTTGGGGGATTTATCGAAAAGCATTCATTCACCCAAAAATGACTGCTGCTGCTGCTATCATCCATCCTACTACTAAACCTCGTGTTTAGTCGGCGACCTCAATCCCCCACCCCCCCTCCTTCCCCTCCCCCCCCCTACATAACATAGTTACCTACCTATCTACCTACTTACCGGTATGTACGCTTTCGTGACCTGCGGAGATTGATATTTTGGGGCATATAAGCGGGAATTTCGGGGCGAGCTCTTAGGGTTTTTTTTTCCCTTTCCCTCCCCCCCCCTTTTTTTTTAAATCCATTCGTATTTCCCACCTATTTTCTCTCTTTGCCGTCCTCTTTGCGACGAGAGTTACTTGCTCCAGCGTTGTATTTGACAGAGTACCACTGGAAGGGCGACAAGCAAGCAAAGTAAGTATGTATCATACTGTATGAGTAGATAGGCATGTATGATACGTATGTATGTATATAATTGTGGTTTGGAAGTGTAAAAAAATAGCGCATGTGCAGCTTTTCTTTTCTTTCTTCCTATCCTATGCACGGTTATGGTGGTACTTGTTTACTTTTTTTCTCGATTTGGACCAGGATTCGGAAGTCAATTGATTGGAGATTTCGAACCTATATATTTTTTTTAATAAAAAAAATGTTTATTATTTTCCCCGTAGTCTAGGTAGGTGACAGGGACTATTAATTTTGATACGATACGATAGACGAAGATCGATTCGGGCTGGATGTTTGTGTGTGTGTGTGGCATCGTGGAGTGCTTGTGCTGGTTAAGGTACTCTATCTACGATATGATATTGCCGTTTTTGGTAAGATAATAATTTAGTTCTTACCCGAGCTTCCGAATTATATTACCTTCCTTCCTATTTTCCTAAACTACTACTGGGTTAATTGGGCTACAACCCGCTGAGCTTGAATTGATTGTTAGTGGAATTCCGTGTGATCCAGTCCTACGGTGGCTACGGGATGGAAAATTTCCGGTGCTCGATCTGAAAATCCCCCAGCTGCAGGGGACGAGGGTGAGGAGCAGCAGGAGAAAGAAGGAAGAAGGTGTAAGAGAGGGGAAGAAAGAAAGAAAAATTCCGCCACTACAAAGATCCAAAATGTACTATATTGTATCACCAGGTCTTTCCTTGCCCGTCGTTGTCATCGGCGCCGGGGTGTTCTTCGCCACAAGCAGCACGCAAAGTAGCACTTGTCCGAGTAAGTACTTTGCTGTACCGGTACTAGATAGTAGGTGCGTCTCAAGGAATGTTTAATTATGATACTCGCCTACATCATCCACCCACCATCATTCACCATCGCAGGGCGCCCTTTTTGGCGGTCCAATATTGACTGAGATGGAGCGGGGTGTTTGAGATTTGAACTCCGTTCTCTTCTCGCCTACGAAGTGTCTCTGGCTGCCGTCAAAAAACAAAAAAAAGAGCACGCAGCACCTTTTTTAGGAATCGCATCGTGTAGAACCAATGGTGTCTGTTTGCTTTGCCTGCAGATGGATCAGCTTGGTGTAGGCACATCATGCATATCTAGCACACAAATTCATGTGCGGTGGCAAGAGCCCCCATCATCATCATCAATATCCGCATCATCAGCATCAGCATCATCATCATCAGCCGCTTTCTTGTTCTATTTTACTCTCTCCTTTCTTCTATTTCTCTCTTGGCATCTTATTTCACTCTGTTCCCCTCTTCTCGTTGGTTTCCCGAAGGGTGGTGGGCTAGCGGAGGTGGGCGGAGGTGGAAGGAAGCGGTGGTTGCAATGGAGGTGGTGGTCGTGATATGATTGATGGTGGTGATGGAGGTGGGCTGTGCGGTTTGGTGCGCAGCCTCGGGTACCGTACATCGCACATATCCACAACTCTGATTCGGTTCGATGTTCCCCAGCACTCCGTAGTAATGGGAGATCCGGGAGTTGGTCAGAGATCCCGTACCCTCGCCAATCGATCCCCTTAGCGACTATCAATATATCCGAAATGAGGTGCCATGGGAACATTGGTTTATCCCATCCCCCCTTGACCTATCATAATCCAGTGAACAGCCCAATCCTAGTGAACAAAGCGCAATTGATGATATTAATAAACCAGAGCTGTACCTTTAAAGAGCAAGACGCAACACAGCAAACCACCACCACCACCATAGTTATCGACGGCGTTCCCGAGACCCTACATTTTCGTATTACCTATCCCCAATAGCCTGCTACTGTGCATACAACCCAGACGGCGCCGAAAGACTTACGAACACCCGTGATACCGTACGCCTCTCGCTCACTCGAACGAACAAAAGGAGAGAGCATACGTCCCCCACCCAGCCGTCGCCGCCTGAATTTGAGCTAGAGAGAACCCGCACCGCACTCTAACCGTGACCTTTTACGCGCGTAATCGAATTACTGGTCAAAAATCGGGCTTTGGGCAAAATGATTGGTGCTCCACTTTTACGTCCCTTCCCCTTCCCATCACGCACAATTCAGCCCCCCCCTCGCCCATTCCCCACCAACCCCCGAATCGTGCAGATGTGAATGGCTGAAATTGTTCGTGGGAATTTATTTTATTTTATTTTTCCACCTTTAAAGCGAACGAATGCGAGGGAGATGGGAGGCGGGATTCGGGTGGGTAATGGGTGAGGAAAAAATAAAAATCATCATTGTAGCTCCATTCGTAAATTTACAAGGAATTTGATCACTTGATGCCCGTCGGTGACAGGCATGTTAGAACTAATACTACCCTCGAGAGCATGGCGTTCAGCGGTAGAAAGTCACAAACAATATTTGAGCAGTTGTCAAAAAAAAAAAGAAAGATGGAAAAAAAAAGGTCAAATCCCTACCCTTGCCATCGCCCCATATGACTACCCGTTTTTCGAGACTGAGACTCAAAAAGAGAGGTGTTAAGCAGTAGTAAGGGGAAAAAAAGAAAAAAAAAAGAAACAAGGGAGTGCCGCCTTTACAGGAAAACTACAGGCGGTTTGAGCCGCCCTTTCAGCAGGGACAAGAGCCATGATCCCGGAGATTTTGCATTTCCCCTGCAGCCTCCCGACTAGTAAAAAATAATAAAGGTAATGAGTGATGTGCCATGATCCCTAAACCCTTCCTTCGCATCTGCCCCTTTGGCATATTACTTTGCCTTATTCCTTCAATCCTCTTCATCATTCACTCCCATCCAATCCATCAATTCACAAGCGGTAAAGAGAAAAAATGGGGTGGCAAGGGCTTGTTCTCAAACCAAGCCATTAATCCTTCTCCGAGAAGCTCTTCTTATCACCCTCAGTCATAATGAAAGCATGTGCCAGACGTTTTTGATCCTCCCGGGAGAAGCTCGGTTGTCTCGTGTGATGGGACAGTTTGCCACTACCGTCTGGCTTGCCTGTCTTCCCAGCAGCTTGTTCTGCAGAAGAGCTGGAGAAGCGAGCACTGTCATGTTCGTAATTGTGGGACGAGCGGCGAGGCAACGGGGGGATATTAGTGAATGGTTGTTGCTGCTCGCCACTATCGATTTTAGCAGCTGGTGCGGACGTGGTCCTGTTCTCGATGATGGACTGGGAGCTCTGCGAGGAGGGTGCAACCCAGGAGTGGTGAGGTTGAGACATATCTCTTGTGTCTTTCGTTGCCTACTGTGCCGTTACTAATACGATCTTTCATTGAATAGTTTTTGTCTTTCTTTCTCCTCCTCTTTTCCCCCCCTTCCCCTGCGTTAAAAAAAAAACACATCTCTTTCCAAAGAATGACTTACTTTTGTAGACTGTGTCTGATGGAAATATTTTTCTTCTTGTTTCGTCGGAGGAAAAGGTTTCAATTGAGTGTCTGAGATTTCGGTCGATGAAAGGGAGAAACGAGTCGTTGGGGAGATGAGGGAGGTGACGAAATGCGGGGGCTCTTTTTATTCAAGATGGTGATGTGCGGTTGCGTGATCATCGCTGCAGCATCCCTGTTTGTGGTATGGTTGTGGTGAGATGCTGTGCTTGCTTATGGTGTGCTACAAGGGTAGGGTGATCCCGATGATACTTGTAACTATGATGGAAACGGCTGTCGGTCGCAAGGCTAACAGCCTGAACGGAACTTCATCTAACTATTCTACAAGGGCTGCTGGGAAAAAGAGGGGGGAAAAAGCTCTTTCTGATCGAATTGATTGGAATATTGTTTTAATCTGGTTATTTTGTTATTTACCCTTGAACTAAATTGCTCGCATGAGGGATATTTCGAAGGAGTAAAATTTGTTGTATTTTGGGGATTTTTTTTTGTTAAGAGGATTTGCGAGGATTTTGCTCTGATCACGGGGATCACGCTGTATCACTCGTGGAGTTCTGTCGATCTCTTAGCCTTGAAGCTCCGTGCTTTGTGTCGACCGGGCGAGGTCCGTGGTTTTTCGGATGTAGCTGTTTCGGGCCGGTTAGGCAGACAATTTCATCGTAAACCTCCATATAGGGTCTGGGTTGTAAATGTGCTTTTTTTGCTGAGGAGAGGTCTATGATCGGAGGAAGAAAAGCCAATCTGGTAATGAGCAAGGGGATTTATTTAGTTTCAGTAGCTGAAGCCGTGTATTAGAGCTATCTTGTATGTTGAGGGTTTAGAACAAGAAAAAGGAAACAAGCAATATCCCGGAGCTGTCTTTCGATTGGGTTCGGAAAATACGTATCTGGACTGGCCCGTGAGGGGGTATGTTATAAGACCCGGGATTATCATTTGGTATGGTTTAAGGCGAGTTTCACCACATACGAGTTTGACTTATAAGGGATAATTGTTTTTTCTATTCACTCGTTAATCAATTCAGAGTTACTTGGCTCAGAGCTTTTCAGTGGCAAACCAAAGTAGATTGTTGCTAACCTGCAAACAAAAGGAAAGAAAAGAAAGGCAAGAAAAGAAAGAAAAGCAAACAGCACCGAAACTCTATAATATTTAGAATGATGTTAAATCGTTATCGGACAGCGGAGAACAATCTGGGATATAATAATAATATAATAATGAAGGGTCCGGAATAAAAAAAATAAAAATAAGACGATTCCCGCTCTGTTTGTCAGTTCATCCGCTCGCTAGCTTCTGCTAGAATCATGTAACTTCGGCTTTGCTTAACGGTTTTTGTGGGAGTGGAATCTATGACTCCTCCGATGGAATTCCGAAAAAGCCCTCGCTCCCTATCGATTCCCTCATCTTTTCTTTCATCCTCTTTGCCTCCACGGCCTCCAACCTAAGGCTGAGAAACAGGACCTTATCGTACGATGAAGCGGGGAGAGTCTAGCGCTGGGCTACTCCGGTTCGCATGAACTAAAGCGGGTTTGTCCCGGAAAGGTTGATTCACTTTGTGTTCTTCCTCGTGTACCTAAGACATTCACTGAATAACTTTGGTCTCACAGTGGTGGAATAGATAGAGCTGAACCGAGGGGCAACAAAACGCTGGCTAAATGGAGGCGAGTGCGAGAGAGAACGAATGGATGGTTGAATGAATGAATAAATACAAAACTTGTTTGTGTTTTCTAAACTTTTTTTTTTTGATGATGACTTTCTCCTTGCAGGAGGTTGGGCTGGGTTGAGTTGGGGTTGGTGGATGAGTCGGATGGTAGTTGTGGGGAAGGAAGGGAGAGCGTGGTCTAATGGAAGTGGTATGGGGATAAGCTCCAGTTGACAGACTGGACTCTTGACAAGGTGAGTCTGTTTTTTCCTTCCTTTGGTCCTCTGGAGCACGGACGGGTTATCGCTAGAGGTTCTGGATCGTATGGGTAAAAGGAAGCTCTTCGATGAACTGGAAGTGCTTCTCTCTCTCTCTCTTCTCGGACTTTAGACTTGAACTGGGATTCTCCCGCCCACCTCATCACATACCATCACATAGCTAAGCAGTTCTCGATCTCTTACAAGTGTAAAGTCTCTCTTTCCCTCCCTGCATCACAAGCAATCGGTGATCAAAGCAGTCACTACTTCATGCAATACGACAGGTTTTGTGACCAGGGTGTCAGCATTTGCCAGGAGGCCCCGAGTTGTGACGTGGAACACATCCACCGGATGAGAGTGAAAGTCGGATTCCATCTCTCCCATCTTTTTCTTTTTCTTTCCCCTTCCATTTTTATCTTCTAACAGGTTGTCTTTCGTAGCTGTCAAGCTTCCGTCGAACAGGAATCGCTCGCTTCCTAGAAAGACCTCTCGTTGGAGGGAAGGTCTGTTTATCAGCCTGGCCGTATTGGGTGTTCAGGAACGGCAATTTCAATTGAAGAAACCTTTTTTTGCGAGTGAGTTTTGTTTTCTTGTCTGATCAGCCCGAATTTAGTAACGAAGGGAAACAATGATTTGGTCGGGGGAGGAGGAAACAGGGAAGGGCGAATTGGGCTTTTGCCCTATCACGGTTCATAGCAAACCATGTTGCCAATGGGTGCCACATCCCTGGAGATATTCTCAGAGGTCCACTCCGGAGCAGTCCTTGTGTGTGCACAACCTACCGTATTGAGGGAGGAAGTTCACTGGGCTCCTAAGGCTAATAGGTCTGTGAAGAGATGGTAACTTTTTCGTAGATAATCTGCCGCTGCTTGGGAGAGGGAGAGAGGAGAACTAGTTGGATTGATAATCGCGAATCGGAGAACTGGTAAATTCATCGGCGTTACCATAGTGGATATTTACCCGTGGAGCGTAATAAGCATGTGTGCGGGGAGGGGGGGAAAGTTTATCTGCACTAGAGTTAGTGAGCGAAGAGCGGGGAATCACGCCGTCTCACTCGCTAGCAGCTAAACCTGATCGACGGACGGACAGAATCCTTGTTAGGATAATTGGGCTATCTCTTGATTTTTTCCCCTCCATTTTTCCTTACTTTCCCGCTCTGTTTGCCTTGCTTGGCGATATCCTGTTCAATAGCAGAAATACACATCAGCTCTGGTGAGAAAAATAAAATAATATGGGAGGGGGGACACTCTAAAATATGCCACACAGCCATTGCGCGCAGAGAAATCCACGCCCGAGACATTTTCAGTTGCCAAATTATGATATCCAGCGATAAGCGTCGCAGCGAGTGCATATGTCCTTGTTTGCCCAGTCACATCAGCGCTTGAGGGGAGGTTGCTAAGTTTGAGAAGCGGTCTGTTCAAGGATAGCGTATAACATTGCACTGCACTTGTGCTTCATGCGGGACGATGCCGATATTTGGTCGATCAAGAGGAATGTGCGATGTATGTCTGGACGAGTGGTATCTGTCTCCCCATGCCCCTACCAGTGTGTGTGCCCTCTTGCTTTCTTTTTGACCTTTCTTTCCGTCCTGTAGTTCTGGGGGTAGCAAGACAAAGTTTGGGCCGAATGAGTATTTGCGGATCATGTCTTTCATACACTAAAGAGTCAAGGAGTAGTCCAACTCCTAGTGAACTTGTCCATTAGCTTCCTGTTCAAGCAAATGGTGTATGCAGGAGTCTACTATGAGGTTAGAAAGTATACGAGCGAATATGCAGGCTTTTCTTTTGGGAGGGGTGGGCCAATAGGTAAGTGAGGTTGTGTGGGTGGGCCAGGGCATAATCTGATTTGTGAGGGATATGCTAGCGGATTCTCGTGATCAGAGGATAACTTCTATGGTTCTATTGCCAATTACCTGATAACTAGCTGGGGGGCATGTTAGCGTGGTTCGCTCTTTCTACTGAGGGACTATCGAGCACTAACAGTAGCACTTAATCGAATATTCCTTCTACAGGAGAGACGTGGCCCAGAAGCTCTTCTCAACCGAGCTAAAAAAAGGAAAGCTATGTGCCGAATCATCCACCTATACTCGTTCATGGATTTCGTCGGCATCCCCATGACTATGATTGTCAAGTACATTACTTGGTCATAATTCTGTCAATGAAATGGCGAAAAGAGCTGTGATGTAGATTGGGTGCGAGGCAAGGGGGGCGGTGATACATGTTGCGGCGACGTGCCATCAAAGTTTTTGATGGGAACTCAATAGACATGTAGTACATAGTGTTGGCAAGGGCACATCAACTACAAACGCTTTCTGTATATGTAGCCCCGATGTCCAAGCCTCGTTTAGCACTAACGGCCCACCAATGCAGGGGCCAAGGGGGCTTCTCTTTAGGAACTTATATACATAAGCCACCTGGCTTTAGCGAGTGATGGGAAATGACTTCAAAATCATTGTTCCAGGTCCCGGTGGGCCCAGAGTGACTCGGCTGGGAAGTTTCAACACCTATCACTCGCAATTTATCGTTGCTGTGCATTTGACGGCTGTCAGCCTATCTGCACTAGCGTGGTGCCTTAAAGGTTAGCTTTGACATTTGATAGGACGCTGCTAATTTTATTTGGCGAGATTCTACTATTTTTTTTCTCGCTCTATTAAACTACCCGCGGGCTATGGTATCCATGTATCGTTGGTCCTGTCTCAAGGGCTAACTGTCGGTAGTGAGATCTCGTTGGTGTTTTTTGAAGTTTGGCAATGGAAGCGCTGGTTGTTGACAGATTCTTAGGCTGCAGTGCAGTTACCGCGGGTGGCTTGCTTTGAGGTGACACTGCTCAACGGAACAACGGCCAACCGAACGAGATGCATGTTTCTGATTTCAACCTTAGTGAAGATATTGTAGAAAATTTTTTCCAGGGCGTTTCCAGGGACGCTGCCTAGTCGCCACTCCATTCCAGAGACCACAAAAGGAATTGTTTTGCGGAGCCCCCGTTCTCGCCAAGGGCCAGCTTTCCTCCCCCGGCTCCCTTTCGTTGCCCGATATACATGCAGACAGTATATAGCCCCTCTGTCTATAGCCTATTTGGTTGCTTTGTTCTAAATGCTGGGACCCTTGCCGCGTTTTGTGGGACGGGAATTAAGCCCATGAGGATGGGCTCAAGATGTAGGGCTTGAAACATGGGCGTCTTACTTTGGGCGTTGGTAATTCAGGGCTGAAATACACACAAGTGGTGAATTGGGGAGGGGGATACTGTTGGAGTAGAATGGTCCCTGTTCCTTGAGAACCCCACGACTCCTCCGAGAAGATGTATTATTACCCCTGCTAAGGGTTCCTGATCTTTTTTTTTCTTCACTTTTTCATTTGTCATTTTTTTATTTGTCCAACTCTGCAAGATGCCGAATCGCTCGGACCCCTTCCCCCCTTCCCCCTCGGACGGCGTTTAAACATTCGGCAATCAAATACCCTATCGCGATTTACCCCGATACAAATCTTCTGCGCCCCCTGTGAGGAATTTCGGGATTGATAAGCGAATATACGCTAAATTACCAATTTTTCTGACAGGCCATATAAGCATGAGTATCAACGCACGCAGCACTGGGCTTTTATGCCCGAGTGAGACCTGGTGAACAGATTCAGTGAGCGTGGGGATTGGCTGTTAATTACTGATAGAAGTACCGGGTTTCAAGACTTGTACTCTTGGCGGAAGCATGGTGAATTAATGGTCGGCCCAACTGCCGTATTGTACCGGGGGTTAGAGCGGAAATGTGAGCTCGGGCAACGGTGAATTCGGGGCCGTTGGAGCGCAGTGGCGCTGGCTCGAGGATAGGAATAGGAAGTGTCCAGTCTTTGGGGGGTTGTTTTCTAGTTTTCCAATTTGTTTTTTTGGGGAAAAGCCGTATTTTTTGCTGGGTCGGTGTGGTTGATGTAGGTGGGGCGGATATAGGGATAAGAAATGGGCACCGTGGATGGAACTATGAAAGATTTCTAGTATTGGGATTCTTAAGTTTTCTGGTATTGGTTTTTATATGTTTATAGGAGGCGGTTCGTCGGAATTGGTTGTGTGGATAAGGGGCATATCAGCTGTGAGATGGCACCAAGGCTGGATTTTCTAGGGTAGGAAGTCAGGGGTGTTGCTGGAGGGTGTCATTGTAAGTATTTACGTCTGCTGGCACGTTATACTGGTATATAGCGGTTAAAATGGGTGAATACTTGTATAATTTAGTTGACTCCGTCTTGCCTGGTGGCATGCTAGGATAATGTTGGGTTGGAAGAACTCTTCGCCTGCGTGGAACGAGTGCGGATATTGACCGGAGTGAGCTATTTCTTGATGCATAGAGTAGACTTATTGGGAGCTTTTTGCAATCGGCTTAATTGGCATCAAGACGTAGCTAGGTGTCTCGTAATTTTTATCTCGTGTCTTCTGCGGAATTAATCTTTGTAGGCATTAGGAAAAGGAAAAGATGAGGCAAGGGCTCTTACGTTTTTTAAGTAATGGTGCTTCGATTCGCTGAAGGTTTGAGGTCAGTGAGTGCGAATTATTTCTTCCATATTTAATTATCCCAAGCAAGAAGTATCCAGAAAACAAGAGCTTGCAAGACATATGGCAAAAAATCCATGCGCATCAAAAATTCACCATTCGTATTTCCGGATACTTCTCTTGCCTGGAACAAGTACAGTATAGATGTCTG
Source organism: Tuber borchii (assembly GCA_003070745.1). Taxonomy (NCBI): domain Eukaryota; kingdom Fungi; phylum Ascomycota; class Pezizomycetes; order Pezizales; family Tuberaceae; genus Tuber; species Tuber borchii. The sequence goes on along the minus strand of NESQ01000283.1, from coordinate 62,897 downwards.
GCTGTTGCTCCGTCAGAGGGTCAGGTCCCGATCTGCAGGTCATGCTGTGACATTGTTATTTTTCTGGATTAGCTTGATTCATTTATTTCATAATAATATTATCATGATAATATCTTTGTCTAGGGATTGGTAAAGGTACTGACGTGGTACTGAGTAAAACATTCCTTTCCTACCTGATATTGCATAGCTTACTATATCATTTAATGTCCTGGCCATGTGATGATCATATTATGGGTGTACTATACCCTCCACACTGAGGGATTTATTTTATCATTCGCTCTCACTCGGCTTCAAGAGATCTTTCTGTGGGGAGTTATATAAGAAAAAACCCTATTTTTGCCCATCCTCTAATTTCATGGGTATTTGATCTGCTGCCCCAAGCGACATCGACGATCCTCTCCTATGCATACCTTTTTAAGTGTAGATATCTTCTTAGGCTTAGGCGAAGCCGAAAAATTGAAAAGGTAGTTACGTTCCTTTCAAGGTAGATGCTTCCCCCTGCCGGGCCTACATTCTAGAGGAGTATTACTGCTTTGGAGGAGACACGAGCCTGAACTCTAGGGTGTCCAGTTTATGTTTGGACTGGGTCATTACTGTGAACTGCTTACTGTAGCTAGGTAAATTAGTTTTCCAAGGTACGAAAATACTGGATCTACCTACTGGGAAAGACTAATCCGGCCCAGTAATCTCGCCATATCTAATAGCGTGTTAGGTTATTCTCATATTATCGGGTACTCTACTTCCTCGGCTCGAGGGCGTCCATCAGGGTTTTTTTCTCCGAAGAGCTGCCTTTGCGTAGGAATAATTGGGAGACCGAAGTCCCTACATAGGTCAGCCTCTTAACACCGGGCAAGTAATGAAACATGGTATGACATAAAGAATTAGAATCGAGAATTCGAGGGGGTTTTTCCCTTTTTTCACTGAAATCTAGTCCCCCCATACAACGGATGATAGAGTGCCTAGGTGCAGAGGGAATCAGGTAGCCATCCTAGTGATGGAATACGGGGATTATTAGTAACACCAAGATATACCCTATATTCTAACCTGGTATATTTTTGGGCCAAATTTCTACCGCGCAATAACTTAGGCTCCCTCTAGTCATACAATTTTACAGTGGGCGTAGGCAAGAGTGTCTCCTCACAACGTCTCACTAGCCGTATTTAATCAATACGAAAAGCCTATGGCTAGAAATAAATAATCTGGGAACAGAATCTATACGAGCACAATGTAACTTTGGTCAGCTCTGCACTCTTGCTCGACTGCCTTGGTGGCATAGGTTGGCAAAGCCAAGTCTGGGGTTTGCGAGCCTGACCAAAGTAAACCCACTAGTTCACACCTTTGCAAAAGGGAGACTCATCCCCAAAATAAAATAAAACCCAATAATACGAACGGTAATCCCTTGGTACCCTTTTTTTTATGACAAAAGATAAGCCTTAGGTTACGATGAGGGGGAATTGAAAATGAGGTCTTGCTGGGAGTCGAACCCAGATTACGGAAATCAGAATCCCGGGTGCTAGCCATTACACTACAAAACCGTAATAAATGCTAAGGATACGCGAGTAACAAGCACCTGGGGCTAGTAAATTTGGGCCTGAGGAAAGGCTCCTAGTTTTTGGCATCCTGCACGCTGAAAATGATTTGTTGGAAGGTTTAAATTGATGGGCTCTTTGGGCACAACATGGATTAAATTGATGTTTGATCCTGATGTAGTGCATGGCGATCATTAGGGAGACTGCGGTATAAGGATGCTTTCTTGAAGGTATTCAGATACTAGGGATATTTCGTAGCTATGTGTTCCAAGGGTATGCCTGTAGTGTAACTTATAAAATTCGTTGTTGGCTAAGCATAACGCCGTATTTGAATTGGCTAGGGTAAAGGGCATTGGGGAATGGAATTTTTCTAGCTAGGAAATTAGGCGGGATATAATATTTATATAAGAGGGCTGTGGATAAAGGCACCGCGGTAATGCTTACGATAGAATGAGACTATACTTGAATGCGAGACGTTTGTATCGGATATTTTCATAAAAGTTTTGTTGGCACTTAAAGTGCCTTATGTTATACCAATGTGCCCGGCAGGGCAACAAAGTGCAAGAGTCTGGTGAGATTGGCTGATGGCACAACCTGGCACAATTCAATTGTTGTTGACTGGTTTATGTTATTGAAGAAGCAAATATTAGGGTTTTTCAGTACAGTGAGAACTTGCAAAGATGGGAATGGGGGGTATTCAATATTAATTGGGCTTGCAGATAGTTTCTCTTTCTTCTTATAAAGTTATTTTATTTGTACTCGTACATGTATTGCCTGGGCACTACATAGTGCCGTGCCAGGCACATCGAAATGGAGGGTTGCGCCAACAACGCTGGGTACTGTGGCGAGGTCTGAGCAGCAACAAAAGTACCAGTACAAGATTTTGTGCATACTCAAGTAATTTGAGCCGCAAATGTTTGGCCAAGCCTTGTTTCAGTACCTTTGTTGCTGCCAAGACATTGCCACAGTACCTCTTTTTCCGCGAGAACTTTGAGAACAGCCTAAAAAAATCAAACAAACAATCGACTGGGAAGCTTCCAAAACTACCACCATGAGCAGAAATCCGCCACAATCTTCGAAACCACTCGTACACCCACTCTACAACGTAACTTACACAATCCACCGCCTATCCCCTCTATATAAATTCCCTCCGAGATCAGACTTCAAGTCGCACGCCCGATCCCTCCAGCAAATTTTGCGGGGCGATGTCCTTCGCGGAGTACGCATTGCGCTCGACAACGAGGACGAAGCACTGGGACGAGCGGGTCGGTTGAAAACCGTGACATGGGAGGTGTTACCTAGTTGGCAAACGTCGAGCGAAGATGACGAGGAGGAAGCGGCGGAGGAGGAAGCGGGCTCGGGAGTAAAGATCGAGATGCAATATGAGAAGACAACTTACACATCTCTATTATTGTCATCGCCTTTAGGAGCCACTGGGCTAGAAGATGGCGACCAAGAGTTTACTGAACTCCCTTTACTTTTAACACGCCTACCTAAATCCCTCCGGGATACGCTGCTTAGCTACCTCTCTACACGATTCGATATCCTCCCGCTACCGCTAGCACTCCCGTCGTCGCTATTACAAAGGTCGATGGAATACTACTTTTCACACACCTACAGTCCGCCGAAGGATGCGCAGATCTCTTTCGCTACGCCCACTACTACTCTCAAAACAATCGCCGTAACTATCCCCCGGGATGATATTGCCAAGTTTTGTGCCCGCGGGAAGCAACTTCCTGGGGGAGGATTTTACGCGGCATTGAAGCATTATCTTCGAGGAACTATGGCACTGGATGCCGAGTATTTGACGATTGCTAAGGTGGCGTGCGGGGGCTTTGTCTTAGGTGGGGGAGCTGGTGGAAAAGTCAAGATATTTCCACCGAGGGATGTAGAGGAGCATGAGGCGGTGAGGAATTTAATCCAAGAGCTTGTCAAGGCAGCAGATGCGTGAGGAAGGGGATCGGGGTTTCCAGTCCACGGTGTAGCATATTGGCGTATGGGTTATTGGTTGCTCTTTAATCTAGGTTGCTTTAATAATTGTATTCTTTCATTGTACTGGTGTATCATATGAATAGTTGATTTTCCGGTGGGGTGCCGTGAATACCTGATGTTATTTAAGAGCTATACGAGTAATTTAGTTGTCGATATTTGGTATCCCCCCGGGCACAGATGTTTCTTATAGATATATAACCTCGTCGGTAACCCGAACAGATCCCGACAATCCGGCTGGTTTCTGGTACCGACTACGAGATCGAATTAGATCGATATCGATTCTAAAGGGCCCCCTACTCAAAATCAAATATGGAATTTTAACTCGCTTTAGCCAAACTATGGACCAAAAAAAATCATGGGAAAGGGGAATGCCTGAGTGGGCCAAAAAAAAAGTGAATTTCGAGGTCTTGCTGGGGATCGAACCCAGATTGCGGGAAATTTCTTAGCCGCCGTGTTTCCAACGAAGAGTCAAAATCCCGAGTGCTATCCATTACACTACAAAACCATTACGCGAATCTTAAAAGCGAAATATTTAATCTCGTCTTGATAACCAAGGAAGCTCAGTAGACTCACCGGGGGTTTGCAAACATCAGGTCTAGAGTAGTTGATGTATCATATTGTTATAAAAAACACTGTACGAGTATAGGATGTGAATATTATTATTTTTTCTTTTCTTTTTTGGCCGATTGGAAAACAACGCATCCAGGGTGCTGGGTGTTATTGGTCTGCTTGGTATCATATAATACGGGAATCGGGTAATAGGACTGGCTTATTAACGCCCCTGATAAATGGCTGTTTCCGATATGCAGCTGAGCCTATTGATGACGAAAGAGGTTGGAATTCCGCAAATGTTTTGCCTTTTTGTTTGCTCGGAAGGCTATCTACAGTAGTTTGGCCAATACGGTTTTTTTCATTATTTACCACTCCGCTCGAGTACCATATCTCGCTGGAAGCGGCACTAAACTTTTGAGCGTATAGTAAGAATTCCGTGATGATTAGTTGTTTAGGCTGGTTGAGTAATAGTTTTTGGGTGCTCTGAATGACTTCAAGCTTGGAACAGGTTTGCTTAGCTTTCTTGCCTGGTTGCTGGACTCGGACTCTCTATTGGCTGGGGAGGGGTTTGAAACTACTACCGTAAAAGCCGGGATAATTGAGAATGACGCTAGGACGTCCAGAATTTCCCCCTTCGGATTAGGGGGTGAAGACACAGTGAGAAAGTTCTCTTTCAGCCCTCGCTGAAGACAAGGAAAAGGAAGTGATACGACAGACCTTACTTGGAGAGGCAACTCCAACGGCCTAGCGAGATTCTCAATTATTTCTATTTTTACAGTATGTGACTGGCCAAGGCCAGTCTATTATTCTTGAATGTCTATACATTGATATCAGTATTATCAGCAAACAAGTGGGACTCTGTCACGCCTATTTAGATGTGCTAGTAGGGGCCCTTTTGAGGCCTATTGGCTCAAACTTCGCTTCCTTCTCCCGCAATTGAGTGCTTAAAAGGCCATTATCAACCGAAAGTCGATAAGGATTGATTCCTGGAGTGCAATTCATACTGTTCAACTTCTAGGGAGAAGCAGCCGAGAAATAAGGAAAGGGAGCTGTGTTTTCTTCTGCAAACATTGAGGGGAGAGCATTAGGATTTATAAACGAAGTTGCATTAGCCTCAAGAGAGCTAATAGTCCTTTAGTATGCACTTTTTCTACCGGGAGTCTTCTATACTGTTCGGCTGGGGGAGATACGGCGGGCTGTACCACGAGAGTTGAAAAAGGTTGAGAGTGAAGCCGTGGCTGAGCAGGAGTGGTAAGGTTGAGCGCTATGGTCCGGTCGAAACTCGTGATTGTTGTTATCGAACTCCTCTTCTTCAGAGGTAAATTGGCTCAAATCAGAGCTTGACTCGGTTCTAGAGATATCAGAAGTAACTATCTCGTCCCGATTCCTTCGCCTGTCTTCTGTTTTTGGGGCGGCACCGGGATGATATTTTCCGCCCCTTCGACTCAGTCTTCCCATAGGGGTTGCCATATCCTTAGGGGTTAAAATACTGGTTCAATTGGCAAGATGTTGAAACTAGTTCTTGTACTGACTGCGGTGGAGGGATAGTAGTTGTTTATATTGCTTAATTTCCAAAATTCGAATGGGAAATACAGTGCATTTTTTCTTCTCACCCACTCGAGGTAAGACCATGCGCAAAGAAATCTATCTTATGATAGTGATATACTTTCAGCTTTGTAGAAGGTAGTTAATATGTGGCCAATTACTAGTAAAGATACACCGCATGACAAGTGTGAGCTGGCAGCAGACTATTTTCGATTATCACTCTAATATACAATATTCATAATACTTCCTTACGACCCTTCCGTTCACCTCTTTTTTCCGCTAAAGAGTTAGTAGATAGGAAGGAAATTGTCTGCCCTTTAAACAATATTATTTGCTAGGGAATTTGACGATGAATACTGATGAGACTTATGCATACTCTCTATCTCCCGGAGAAGCAAATGAAAGCAAAAGAATAACACAAATTACCCTCCTTAAATATTTGCTACTCCCACCAAACTCACATAGTCTAGCTGTCACGAACTAGCCTTCCCTTAGAAGGCGCCTATCCCCGCTGGAGCGGAAACCCCATTACTGTTCTATACCCACCGTTCCACTCTGAGCAATCTGTGAGTAACCACATTCCCTCCGCAAAACGAAACTGAGTCAAGAATGCACGGTCAATGGAAAATAGCTTATATTTTCCTAAAGAGGAGAGACGGGACACCCCTCAGTTTGTCTGATAGATGTTTATTTCGACTCTAGTCAATTCTCATAAAATGTGGTTCAGCGTTGTATTATGGGAACTGCTAACTTGGCCTTTCGTTTCCAGCAGTGAGATGTAGCCGGGCGTATCCAAAATTAGCTGATGATACTTGCATGATAGCAGCTAGTCACCTGGGTTAAGCCTAGGACCCATGAGGGATGACCGAAACAGAATTCTGTAGCTCCTGTCGCAGTGAACTCAAATACCCCCGCCAGATATATGTCAACGGGTAGAGGGATTTCCTGGTTAATGAGCCGGATCCTCTCCGAAAGTGGAAAATACCAGCTTCCTGTTAGGTCTCTTGGTCGCCCCCTGCCCCCCCCCCCCCCCCCACCGCAAACCTAGTTACAGCTAAAACCTCATACATCTCGGTAGCACTAAGCTATGGCGTAATGTCTATAGAGTTTTTGGCTTAGTTTCCGGGAGTTTGGTTCCCCGAGAGAAGTCCCCAAAACCAATTCTCAGATGAAGGTGCGATCAGGGCTCCGCCGGACCAAGATCCTCTATTTCCCCCTACTAAGTGCCTTGACCGCCTAGTGAGCTTTACTGTCCCTAAGACTATTACTCTATACTTTCGGCAATATCGTAACCAAAATGTGCGGTGACAAAGGGAGGTGGAGGTGGCAGAGGGGGGTAACCTAAATTCCTAGTCATATTACCCTTTATAAACATACTCTTAATTGTAGGCCCCTATCCAAGCCGTTGATAGGAATTAGTTCACCATCTCAGTCTATACTATACAGCTCGTCAACACGCGAAAAATAAACCAGGAGAGAAAAGTCAAACTTAAGAGTGGTGCACACATGGATGTTTACAGAGGTTTCCCATCACAGCCATAGAACCAACTCGGACGAAGCTCTACCAAACACACAGCTAAGCGCGGCCCCAAAGGGCTCCTAACAAAGGCCAGCAATCCGTGGTAAACACTTCACAAGCATCCCAGAGGGCTTAAGTACGAGTCCTTGGCTCCCCCACCCCTCCGGGCTAAGATATAAACATATAAACATAGAGGGGTACGATTTTTTGTCAAGGCATGATCCTTGGCACACGCTATCGAATGGTGTTGCTAGCTCAGGTGTTCAGAAAGGATTCTGCCTCCTGTAGTAAGGACGTTTAGGTCGACAAGTTAAGGCCGATCAACTAGTCAGCGCGTATAGTATAGCACTCTACTGTGCCAGCACTCCAATGGAACATGGGAATTCCCCTTCCTAAAGGCTTCAGAAAGAATTGGCTGAGTTCCCAGCGCCTCTATAAATTTGATGTTATTCAAAAACCCAACCATTTGGAACTGGCGGATACAGTGCCAAAGCGCCTGCGGTAGTTCAACCCAAGCACCCCCTACTGTCCGTTACTCCGTCGATCCGCCGTGCCACTTCCATGCTGTCAGACATGCATGCTCACAATAATTTTTACTTTATTCTTTTATTTCATTTCCTCCGACCGTTGGTGCTTTCTTGTGTAAGCATGGAGATAAGTATTTTGTACTTTATGCCATGCTTCTCTACGGGACTATGCTCGAGCAATCGAATGAGGACGCCCATCCAGAATGGAAAGTTAGAAGTTGGGAGTTGGAACTCTTGATAAATATTTGAGAGGCAAGGGAACCCCATGGCAGGAAATTTATGTCATTGCTTATTTCTTGCTGTTTCTACAGCCTCGCCTCTGGTACTGGTACTGAATGACAGCCTAGGCTTCGGGTTTCTGACTTCTAACTTTCGTTTATGCACGGGGCGCCGTCGCTCTAATAGACAATGCGGTTTCAAATAGGCTAGGATATACCCCCACAAGTTATTGATATCGTAACGGGCCTCAGGATGATAAGGCATTGAGAACATGATGTGAAATTCTTACTTATAAAGACTAACATATCGCATGAGGAGCTTCTGCCGACTCCTTTCCAAGCAACCGCTATAGAGTGGATTTCATGGGTGTTACCACTATATTATGATAACAACCCAGAGGGTTAATAATAGTATTTTCTTAATAATTTACCCGTATTTAACCACGATGGTATTTAATAACGTTTCAAGCATCCCTTTCCTTTGGACACCCGAGCTCAACACATAAACAAGAACGTTAGGGAGACTTCTAGAAGAACGTGATACCCGACAGATTCACTTGTATCTGAATATAAACATTTTTTACCCCTTCTCCATCATTGTTTTCGTGTGGGCGTTAAGATCTGTCCCAGGGGAAAGGATCTTCGGAGTAACAAAATAGATGAAACAACCCTAATCCCGCCACACGGAAGATCTTCTGCGAGGGATAGGGTTGAGTTCCAGGGGCGTTGAAGCTCCGAAACAACGGCTAATATCTGGACTTGGCTCGGCGCTTTCCCAGAGCCAACTGTTCTTGCGGGCAATCGGACGGTTGAGACGAGGAAGGATCCATGAACGAACCCCCCGGCATTCTGACTAAATTAAGCAACACCGGATCGCACCATAGCACATCCCATAATGCGAGTAAAACCACGGTATGGATAGCAATGGTTCCGCCTCCGTCATTAATTGTTCCATGACAGTGCCGCTAGGTTAGGGTGTCGTTTGACTGAAAAGCTGCCCTGCAAGGTAGATCTTGTTCAGTGCCCAAAGTGACCGTCAATAAGTAACTTTGTTTCCCACTCTTCTTTCTATTTTCCCCTACTTCTATGGTCCGCCTTCTGCCCCTAGCTGTGGTTCCATTCTATTCGTTTCAGCACTGAGTGTTCTTTACTTAATTTCACTTCCCCTCTTTCTACACTTTATCTTTTCTTTTTCACCTTCGCTCCTGGTTCGGGCAACCAACAACTATTTTCTAACTACATTGACCGAATTCGAAAAAAAGAAAAAAGAAAAGAAGACCTCCCCACAAGCCGCCACACCAATGGATAAGCCAACCAGCTCACCAACTCTCGAAACGATCGCTCGAACAATCGATGAATTCTCCTTCATATTTACCGGTTTCCCACCGCGATTGCCACCGTCGGTGAAGCAGCGACATTACCGGACGATAGATGACAATCACTACTTGCCAACGAACCTCAGCAATGTCTACCCTTCCCTCTCCCCTCAAAGAGATTTCGCCTTCCAATCTTTTGAAAGGAAGGATAAACCACCACCACCACCACCGCATCACAACTACCTCCGAGAGGGCAGGCCAGAGGAAGCAGAGTCCGCGACTCCACCATACATTCATTACTATTCCGATCCCAGTGCGCTATCAGCAAAGTCTTGCGGCAGCAGAGAGTCGGGAGTTCCATCGTCATTGTCGACCGAAAGCGAAAGCGAGAACAAAAGCAAAGGATACCCTCACCCCCAGTACACAGATACCCTGACAACAGCAGAGCTGGAAATGATGAACCACCATGCCCGCCCGCCAACAACGAAGAAGCGATACCAGTTGCCAAAGGACTACACCAAGCTCCCACACTTCCACCCCCCGCGTTTCTCCAGGCGTTTGAGAAACCTGGTAGCGGAGCGTAGGCGGCCTATGAGATTGCATCTGGTCCCCGTCGTGCGAGAGCCGGTGCAAGACGAAGAGAAGGGCCAGGCCCCAGAGTCATATTGGGTCATCACTTCCTCTGACGTTGAAGCTGCGCATGTAAAGTCCCGGCGGTCGTGGGGGACTATGAACAAGAGAATTTTGCTACTGGTTGTTTTCGCGGCACTGTTTGGCGGGGTTATCATGTTGGTGCTAGCCATGGCATTGGGGTGGACTCGATGAGAGGACGGCCACAGCACTTTATCGAGATGGGGTGTGTATAGGTTGGAAATGGGGATTCATATTACATTACATTACGGAGTTTTCTTTACTTGTTGCTTATTTTTTATTTTATTTTCCTTATACATCAGCTCTCTCTCTTAAGGGAACTGCAGCGTTTAAGTGGGAGGAAGGAGGGGGGATTGTAATATATATGAGACCTTTAGATGGGATGTTTACAAGGATGGGTATGGGCATAAGCATACTTGGGTTTACACGCATCATGCATAACAATAAAAGCTTTCTTTTATAATATACGTCACTGGACTAAAATAGCTCTTTCCTGCAGTATATACAGTACAGTCGCGCTCACGAACCTCCCATTCACCCATATTCCAAATACTGCGAACCCTCAAAAACGCCTCACTAGCCCTCTCTTTCTACCACCTAGCCAGAGCAAATTGCGACAAAACTCGAAGATAGTTACCTAACAAGTTCTGGTTATTCCGCCATCAATGGATATTGTCCTCGGGTGTAACGGGGGTAAGGTAAGGCCGTTGCTAATGTTGAGTACCGTATGTGCGGGTCTCATAATACATCACTCGGCCTACCGATTCTCCAAGAACAGTGGGTAAGGTAGGGTGTTACGAACGGGCCTGAGGTTTTTTTATTTATTGAGGTGGTGTCGTGCCGTGTTGTGTTACCATACCATAGCTACTACTGTAGTACTAGTACCGTACACCGCACTCGTACCGTCCTACCAAGACAATCGGCGTTGCCCGTATCTCTTTTTAAGAGTCGGGTTCGCCCTTAGGAGGCCTCTGACTAGTTACCTCTCGCTGGTGGTGTTGGCTTGGAATGTTGCGATTGGAGGTTTTGTTGTCCTCGGGTTGGCTAGGCTTCCCTTTGGCCTAATTTAAAGCTTTTGCAAAAGATACAGGCACGAGTAGGTAAAAAGTCTTGGCACGCCCCGAAACTTTGAACCTCCCTACCATAATTCAATTACAGTTATTGAATCACACAGAACCAGGAATCGCCCCCGCCTCCCCATAACCCACTACCCACCGCCATCGCTGCCGCCCGGAGAGAGGCTGGCAGCGAAGCATGGCACTGTACAGGCGTGATTCCCGGTCTAGCTATCGGCGGGATAAGCCCCCGTTCTGTTAGTGTCGTCGCTGGTGCCTCCGATAAATGTGGGGCGCAGGGCTAGATGGTAGAGATCCGGTGGCAGATGGGACGCAGGCTGTCTGAGAGCCTGGTGTACCGTAGGGGTGACAATGCCTACAGTATTCCTTTGCACACGGTTTGCCATACTTACGACGTTCATGCCATGCTCAGGCGCAATAGAGAGCCCGAAATTTAATGTGAGTGGGATATTGGAAGGAAGGAATGATGGCTAGTGAGTCTTGGCGGTACCAGCTTAACAGTCCTATGGCATTCAGGAGTTGGAAGAAGTATCATAACAAGAATGTCAAGGCAACCATACCAGAGCTGCACCAAGCGGGAAATCGCTAATAAGTGCAGATTACAACTTGGCAGACAAAGCCTTTTTTTCCACGACGAGTGAAGGAGGTTGCTGGCTATGGTAGAAGTTTTGTATTACCACAGGCAATGGCAAGTATCCTATTCTTGCGGAGAAGCCAAGGCCTACCCTGTCGTAGGAGGAGGATCATGCATGGGCAGGCGCAAGGTTCCAACTTTACACGGCACCCCGTGGCGTTCAAAACCACACCGGTGGGCCGTAGACGAGTTGGCAAGAGAGGGCAGGGCTGCACTTGTGCCGGTACCGTATAAGTCAACAACCCGAGGAAAGCCGGACCGGTATGATAAACCAGCTGAAAACCCCCACAGCAATCATGTCGCTACCAAAATTCAGGTCCCAAACTATTTATCCTCAGCTGTGTCAAAAACGCAACTGAGGGGAAGCGACGTAAATATACAAATTTCCCATTCCCATACTACTGTACCCTAAGGCCTTTTATTTGTACGAGTACTCTGCATCCTATGGTACTTGTGTTGTCTTGCCAGGCGCCCGCTGAGCTGAAGTCTTCCTTTCCTCCTCCTAGTGGCGTTTGAGCCGCCACCAAAACGGTGGGACTAGCCACTTCTTCGACGCACCGTGGCAACCATCATCCCCTCCTCGAAAAGTACGAACACAGAGCACACCCCACAAACCCACCCGCTAAATAGACAGACTCGATCGACGCCTCCAACCAACACTCACGGGTGATTGGTTTTTCTCTCACTAATTTACCGGAGAAACAGAACTGCGCGAGATTATAGTGTGGGATTCTATTTGCTGAGATTGGGGAGAAAAAAAATCTTGTTAGTGGGCACGGTCAACCGATACACTCTGAGCGGATTGCGGCCTCATTAGTCACGAACGGACTCCCCGGTGCTTGGAAGTTCAACTCGACATTCCAGCACGACCATGAATCGTGCTCGCAAGCGTAAGTCACAAATACTAGGGCGAAAATATTTGGAGGGGAAAAATACTCTAACTAACTGTTGGTGCCGCGCAGGTGAGCTACGAGAACTTAACAAACTCGCTTGGGATGGGCAAAGAGGTCTGATTACTTTATCTGGGGGTTTTTTTTTGCTCTCCTTCCTCCAAAACTGACCAATTGTGTACTCAGACATCTTCAAGACTGCAGGGTCGCTCGACTCGACCCTGAAAAAGAACACGGCGGTTATCAAGCGGCTACGCACGTCCCTAGACTCGTATCAAGTCCTCCTCAAAGAGATTCAAACAGTTGCGTTAGAAAAGTACCTGCCAGAGGTTATAGCAGCCGTCTACGAGGGGCTTTTGAAAACCAAGACCGCTTCAGAAATCGCGGGGGCGGTCGAGGTGGTGTCTGCTTTGCATCAGAGATTCCAGAAGGATTTCACGCCACAGTTTACCTTCACGCTTGCTAGGGGGCTTGCAACACCTCGGCCGGATGCGTTGAAGGGCTTGAGTCCTGAACAGAAGGAGCGAGAGGAGAAGGAGAGGTTTGCTAGACAGAGAGTTCTGTTGAGAGTCGGGGTGGAGTTGTACCTAGTTGGTGTCGTACGGAGTGTGCAGGATGCCGTGAGTGTGGATGACGGTGTGGCTACTAAGGGTGCTGGCGGTGGTGTCAAACCTCCCGGTGTCGTCAACGGGAAGGATGCAGCGAAGAAGAGAGACGGAGATGGGGAACTGGAGCCGTTTCCCTTAGAAGTTTTGAAGGATTTACTAAATAGGGATAAGGATCATCTTAACCTCCCGCTGGTCGTACTTTTTGTCAAAAATTTCCCTTACGATACACTGGGGGTCAGGCCGAGGAATCTGACGAGGAAAAATGTGGAGGAGGATGGTGCCACATCCGCAGAGAAGCCAGCCAATGGTGAGACCATGAACGTCGATGCTAATGGCACGCCTTCACTTGATTCTACGGATCCTCCGCTGCTCTCCCCGGAGCTCCAACAACGGTTCAAAAACATTCTTGCTCGTTATTTGGACTCCGTTAAGGCCCATATCATCCGGCAGCACAAACACCTCCAAGCACAATCTGCACGCAACGCAGAGGCTTATGTAAAATCTGGAGAAATATTTGAAGACCGCCAGGCAAATTATGAAAAGTTGGTGAAGACCCAGGAGAAATTTATCGCCAACGCTCAGGTTGTCGCGGATGTTCTAGGAGTGGAGATGCCAGATCTGCCCGATGAAAAGGATGGGGCCGAGCCAAACGGGGATAGTATTATCCGGGAGGGTGGTAGCATGTTTACTTCACGAGAAGACGGTAGCAAATTTGGCATCTGGGAAGATGACGATCAGAGGAGGTTTTACGAAGATCTGATTGATTTGAGGACCAGAGGTGTCCCAGCGGTTCTCTTGGAGGATGGAAGGAAGAAGAAGGCTGAGGGTGAGGCAAAGGTAGAGGAGGAAGTCAAGGTCGACGAGGAGAAGGTGTCTATCGAAGAGGAGGACAGCGTCGCTGACGACGATTCTCCTGGTGAACTGAAGGATACCTACGCGTCGTCACCCACAGATGAGAGCAATACCGGGAATGATGAATCCACTAGTACTACCATTGCGAATAAGACGATTGGTGCTCAAGTGGATGCCCTACTTGTGCGCCTCCCTGAGCTCACTAACCGGGATCTCATTGACCAAGCAGCCTTTGAATTCTGCTTCCTGAATTCCAAAGCCTCTCGGAATCGTCTTCTCAAAGTTCTGCAAGAAGTCCCCCGTGGCCGCCAAGACCTCCTTCCATATTATGCGAGATTGATTGCTACCTTAAACAAGTATCTCCCCGATATAGGGAAAGGTATGGTTGAATATCTTGATAAGGAATTTCGATCCCTGCAACGTCGTAAGGATAAGGAGCTGTCTGAAGTCCGTTCCCGAAACGTCCGGTATCTTTCCGAATTGACAAAGTTTGGAATCGTCCCTCAGCACATAATCTTCCATTGTTTGAAGGTTGCCCTTGAGGACTTTCACAAAATTAACATTGATGTCATCTGCAACACCCTCGAGAATTGTGGAAAATACTTGCTTCGAAGCCCGGAGACTGGTGGTCGGATGGCTACCTTCCTGGAAACACTGAAGAGAAAGAAGGACGGTGTTCAATATCTTGGGCCTCAGGAACGTGTTGCGATAGAAAATGCGTTTTACTACGTTAATCCTCCCGAGAGACCGGCCATCGCACAGAAGGAGCGCACTGTAATGGAGTTGTTTGTCAGAAAGCTGATATATCTCGACTTAACAAAGCGGAATTATGTAAAGATCCTGAAGCAGCTAAGGAAACTTCACTGGGACGACGAAGAAGTGGTTTCACTTCTATTCAAAGTTTTCACCAAAATCTGGAGGGTAAGATACAATAATGTCCATATCCTTGCCATTTTGGTCGGGGCACTCGGACGATACCACCAGGATTTTGCATACTCTGTCATCGATGAAGTGCTTGAGCAGATCTCCCTTGGCTTGGAGCAGAATAACTTTAAACACAACCAGCGGAGGATAGCGCAGGTCAAGTACCTTGGAGAATTGTATAACTACAAGCTCGTTGATTCGCCAGTGATCTTTGATGCACTCTACAGGATCGTCACGTTTGGTCATGAAGGTGGTACCCCCAGGCCGGGTAAGATTTGTCCATTGGATATGCCAGACGACTTTTTCAGGATTAGACTGGTTTGTACGTTGCTTGATGTCTGCGGCATGTGCTTCGATAAGGGAAGTGCAAAGAAGAAGCTCGACTTCTTCCTGACGTTCTTCCAGGTAGTTACCCTCTCGTAGTGTTTGAAACGGGCTAGCTAACATCATTTTGATAGTACTATATATTTACGAAAGACCCTTTGTCAATGGACATTGAATTCATTATTCAAGATACCTTTGCTCAGATCCGACCTTCCTGGAGTCTATACACTAACCTTGAAGAGGCCGGGAAGGCCTTCGAGGAGGCTGTACAGAAGACCTATAAGCCAGATGAAGAGGAGAACAAGAGCGTTGGTGATCAGGATGAGGTTGATGAGGCCGAGTCAGTATCTGATGGCGAGCAACGCGGCCGGTATCAGGATGAGGAACATTCTGACGAAGAAGATGAACCCCCCGCTCCGGTCATCGCTCCCGAGCAGCATGAGGAGTCCGAAGAGGATACCTCGAGCGAGGACGAAGAAGACATTGTTGTCAAGCTGGAAGAGGAAGAGAGAGATCCTGAGGCGGAAGCGGAGTTTGATCGTGAACTTGCCAAACTGATGCAGGAGAGTGTTGACGCAAGAAAGTTTGAGCGGAAGCCCTTATTCGATGTCCCCTTGCCAATCAAGCGTGGCGGTAGTACATTGAGTAGAGAAGCTACTTTCGATAGCGATGCTGGTGATAACCTGGCTAGTAGCCCGCCGCCTTCGGGCGGTGGCATGATGGCATTTAGCTTATTAACCAAGAAAGGTAACAGGCAGCAGACCAAGGTCGTTGAGCTACCAAGCGATAGTAGTTTAGCAATGGCGATGAAAAACACCCAAGAGGCGGAGCGAGCCGAGAAGATGAAGATTAAGGAATTAGTCATGAGTTACGACCGCATGGAAGAGACTTCTGAGATTGAATGTGAGTGCTATGCCATCCCCACCCCTAACGAAACTTACTAACCTAGCATATAGCCTTAGAACGCCACGCAGTAGCAAGCGGCACGCATATCAAGTATGAGAAGGGCTCTGGTAGAAGCGCCCAACGCGGCCGCAAACTATCTCTTAGCGACGTAAACTGGTATGAGCCCAATAACAGCCCCCCAAAATACGCACCTATCCTGTCCCGCCGCGGCAGGGTGAAGGGAAATTTGCCACCGTTATCAAACCGGACGCAAAACGCGTCTGAGCAGAGTAGCCAAATTCCCCTTTTCCCTGCAAGCGAGTGGCCTTCGCTACCTTCTTCCATTACCGCCGCCTCCATTATCACTCCTACTCTCCGCACTTCTGTCCCCGATTCCTCCCTCTCTCGTACTTCCTCTTACACCCACCGCACCGGTCGTAAGAATAGATTGCTCTAACCATAACAGGACATAAATCTCCACATCATTGCAAACTCAAAGGTGGATCGAGAAAATTATCATCAGCGTTACCTTGTCGAACTACAGAACGGAATGTCAGTGGTTCTTTTCAAAGAAAAATCCATTCAACAAGATGTTGGCCGAAATCGATTATATGCCTCTTTTTTTTTTAAGAAATCCCAGATTGCCAGGGGTGGGGTGATGAATAGGCTTGCTTGCTTACTCGGCCCCTTCGTTTGGGAGTGCTTTGTTTGTGGGGAGGAGACGGAGAGATTGGTGGAATCAAGAGGAAAGAAGGTGGCTATGGGGCGGAGCGGGTGGTTGGGCATAAAAGAGAGGGGGGGATTGCTTTTCAAGTGAAATTGGCGGCGGCGGGGGTTTGCAGTAGCTAGTATACAGTGGTTGTAGTTTTGTGGCTCACGGTTTTACTTATACCCGGATCCATTTCTGGATATGATATCTAAAAGGGTATTTTAGATATAGCGAGTGAGTAAGTGTGGTTATTCCCCACTAACTAACCAACAACCACCAAGCCCCAACCTTCATTCAACATGTGGGTGGATGCATGAACGGGAATTGTGGGTTGAGCTGGGTTTGGTTGGCTTACCTCATTCACTTGCTCGCTGGGGGGGGGGACTTTTACCGTTTGTAACATACACCACTTGTAAGTAGCTGCTATGATCGCTATGATAGCTTTAGCCAATAAACAATCCAGAAATGGAGAATAAAATCATCACTTCCCTTCCCTAAACATAACTGCAATCAATCCACCAACAGCTATAGTCACTACGAAAAACTATAAACCATAAATAAACTACGCAAAACCCCCCCCCTTCCTAGGCCTCCAAGTGGACGGTAATGTATCGAATGTATTGTATCATTGCATTGCATAACCCACAGCATCGGGAGCCCCCCTCCCCCCTTCCCTCCTCCCACTACCAACACCCCCAAGCCAACTTCTTCAATTCAACCCACTCCTCCCCCCCTTCTCAACCCTCAACTCCTCCATCTTCTTAACCCGTCGCATAAACTCCTCATACTGACACTTTTCATACGAATGTCTCTCATCCTATCTCCCCTTCCTTTATCAGCCCCCATCCCATCCCATCCCACCCCATCCCCAGCCACAGCGAGGAATATAATACGCACCTGACATTTCCACGGCATGTAAAACTCTTCATACCGGCAACGATTCAGAGGGACTAGCAGAGCGGCGCACTTGTCGCGGTAGGCGAGGGGTAGGCGTGCGGTTGACATTTCGGCCGATGTTACTGTCGTGGTTTGTTAGTTGGTTTGGGGTTGGAGGGGGGAGGTGGGGAGGTGGGGAGGAGAACGTTGGGTGGGGGTGGTGCTGGGGGTTGTTATTGTCATGTTTTTTGGTTCTGGTTTTTTGTTTTGTTTTGGAGGGGAATTGGGTTTTCTGTTTGAGGTTGTGGATTGTGGGTGGTGGTGGTGGTGATGGTGATGGTGTTGTGGAAGGGTAACTTTGGTTTCTTTAATTTGGATGGGGTATGGTGTTGTGCGGAACTTTGATTACCGCATGGTCGTTTTTGTTTGGTGGGGTTGGTTGGTTGGTTGGCGCTGCTGACTAACTTAAGTGCCTCTTTCATTCTCTCTTTCTTGGCGGCGAGTGATGCATAAAGCCTCACTCGGCGGCACGCACGCGCGTTAGTTTCGTGTCACCGATCAACCACATAAGTTAGGTAACTTATAATAGGTTGTGAAGTTCAAAGAAGAGGGCAAGTTGAATGAATGAAACTGTGGTATGTATGTGCGGCTGATGATGCGCCTCTGTTTTACTACTAATACTTAGCGGAAGGGATCATATTACGCGCCCGTATTGCTTCGTTGTCCTGCTTCGTTGTTGCCTTGTTTCTTTCTTGCTGCTGGGATTAGCGTATGATACCGGCTCCTCCGTTCTGTCTCACATATGATACCGGCACTGCCTGTGCCAGCAGTTCTCAGGCGCGCAAAGAAATTTAATTGATAGTACGGTATAAACAAAAGTTTTGATTGATACTTTGCCCACTTTTATTGAAATATTCGCTAGTTCGACTTACTTGTTTGTCGGTTTGATGAATTATCTAACACTGGCACAAGTATCCGACTTTTCCCCTTCTACAATTCATATAATATCAGATCATATCTACGCCGCACGCCATCCATCGGCAACATAAAAAAAAAAATGAATAAAAAAATGAATAAAAAAAAGATAAACAAGGTTTAGACCGTTAAAAACGCCGTGTTAGCCCTACATGGAAGTACCTTCGTGATGAAAGGAGGGGGAAAAAAATAATACTCTACACAAGGTGATATTATGATAGGAAAAAAAACAAGGCTCCTACAAAAAAAAAACTTGAGTATACACGGGGAGGATTGGATGAGGATGTAAGAACAAAAGTAAAAAAGGTCTTTCTAGAGAATTGTGTTTCGTCTAGCCCTAGTGCTACGTCTGAGATTTGGTCCCTGGATGGCAAGGTCCTCTTTGGGTTCACTCTTGAGTGCCTTCGGGCGATCCAGGAAGTGGTTCGTTTTCCTGGGAGAAAGTATCTCCACAGAAAACCCCGCGCTCGGTGATGGAGAGCACGACCGCTCCGGAGTATTCAACCGGATGAAGGGTACAATATTCTCCCATTTAGATTTGCGGCTTCTCGATGGGGTAGACGGTACTGATGGGTGGCCGAACGCGACTAAAAACGGGGGATCTGATGGGCATCTCTTTTCTATCCTGGAGCCTGAAGTAGTCGGGGGGCTTGGTTGGCAGGTGATTTTAACCACGACAGAACCACTGGTCTTGGTATCCTTGAGATCGCCTTTGCTCTTTCTAATTGGCTCAGCAACCTTCAATCTCTTCGCTGGGCGGCCTCCATCTTGACTCTCCTTTGCTGATCCGGTGACACTGGGCTTTGCTGGTTTTGTGATATTGGCCTTGGCCAACTGCCCACGACCACTCCTCGAACTAGCCTTCTTCGTATCTCTAACCCTGGTTTTTTTAACAGGCGTCGGCTGACCCTTAATGGTCCCACCACTGTCGCCAGCCTTCCTCTTCTTTTGTACTTCTCCATTTGTCACTTTTTGTATGAGAGGCTTTCGGACCCCGGCTCTCTTCACTTTTGCTTTCGGTCGGGCAGCGAGGTTTTCCTTATCTTCCGGAGCATTCTTCATAAGTGCCAACTTTATCAGCTTGTCGACCTTTGTTTGCTTCATCCATATTTCTGGATGGTTACCCTTCAAAATTTTAACAAATCTGTCGCAGTCCATCTCGACGTGAAAATCAATAACATCCTTCCATAGGCTGAAAGACGCGGCAGTCTTGTTGACGTAAATAACCTTGCCCTTGCGGGCGTGTACAGCCTGTGCCATTGCCTTGACAATAGTCCTAAGCCCATGAACTTTGAGCGATGTTCCGAGAATAATCAAATAGTCTGGATTGGAGCGAAGGTCTGCTGCTGTAAGTGTGCCAATCTTCTCGGCGAGAGGGTGCTCTTCACCGTAAAGCACAATGTTCGGCTATAAAAATTTAGCACCAGCACCTGTTTTAAGCGTGGGAGAAACTCACTCTTAGGCTACCGATTCGAGTACCTCGCTTCCCGCTCTGTCTTCGCGTTTCATCCATGCCAACACAATCCGGACAATCAGGAGCTTCACCATCTCGTAAGGTCTCCACCTTAACTTTGTCGTACTTGCACAAAGCCTGACATTGCATGCACCGAAGCAGGTTTAGGTCTCCATGAAGTTGAACAACTTGGCACCCCTTTTCCTCCTCCGTGTCTGGTATATCGGAGTTTTCGGCACTGGGCCTCTTTCTCTTCCCCTTTCCCAGAGCTAGATTCGTTGTCATCCCTTCTCTTTCCTCTAGCCCATCGATGTTCTGGGTATAGCACCTCAACAGACGGCCATTTTCACATAGGGTCCGAATAAACTTGTGCGTGGGACTGGTCTCCTTAACGGCAAGTATGGAGTCTCTGAGTTGGGCAATAAAGGTATAGAACACTTTAATCGAGGCAGGATTGCCGAATACCACAGAATCAAAAAGGTCCTTTCCTTTGACTACGATATCCGGATAGCGGGATTTGACGAGATTGTATAGTCCCTCCTCCGATCGGAAGTCCTGGAAGATAATTATCGCCAACAATTAGCTATATAAACTATAGTTGCATTTGGACGCGTGCGTTGTCATACCGGGATTCCACAGTTTGTGCTAATTCCAGCACCTGTAATCACGACTGCTCTCTTGGAACGTGCAATGCCATCCGCAATTTCCTGGATCAGACGCGGGTCCTCAGAGGTCACGGTGACGATTGTCATTGTCAGCCGCTAAGATCTAGCGGGCTAAAAAGAGATAGCAGAAAGGAAAGAAGCAAAATGTAATAAGTAAAAAGTACGTTTACTCGGAAATCTAAGGCAACGTTAGGAAAATCTGAGAGCGCGATAGAGGGGGAGAGATTCTGAGAATTGTTATTGGAAGCAGGAGGAGGAGTTCCAGTATGGTGGGAGGAAAAATGGAGATTGAAATGTTTAGCAAGGAATGGGAGTTGGTTGTTACAGTAACGGCGGTGTGGGACAGGAAGAAGCGGGCCATAATCAATGGCTCAGTATGTATGATCACTGCGGGCTCATGGTACAGTACTGCGCTGTGCCCAGATCTCCCAATTGGGTTCATTTCGAGGCTGAAAGGACCAGAGACGCGACGAAGGCACTCGGGCGCGCCAAACCATTGGGCACAGCTACTGTTATCTCAACGACGCCATTGCCTAATCCAGCTCGCGGGGTTTGGTTGTGGCTGGCATGGCTGCCACGGCAACCGCCCCCTGCCCACTCGGGAATCACTCGAGCAGAGGACCGGATGACGCAGCTTAACGAGGAAAGCTTTTATCCCGACCTTTTGATTCACGGACATGAAACATTCTGTTCATTCACCAATTATCTCTCCGCTGCCAGCTGCTACAGACTGCCCACCCCACATCTTCTGCGGTGGAGTTAATGTACTGTGGGAGAACTGCTACAATACGATCGAGAGCGCCTCTGCTCAAATTTTCCCCCCTCCTCATACTCGCATTACCACAAAATTGTTCCGATAGATCTCATGTCACTCCATATGAGCATTCCCTTGACCCTTTCGACTTGGCTTTATCTATTCGTCATTGTGATGGCCTGCGCCTTCGCGGTCGTGGTCTGTATGAAGCTCATGCTTCTTCGGCTAGCCCTGGTGATTATTTCCGAGTTACCGATAGTGCGATGGATGATACCTATCCAGCTTCCTGCTCAGGGACGTCATCGAGGGATGCTATAGACATTTACGCCTTGGGGGGGCCCTGGGGATCGGTTGGGTAGGGCTCTGCTTTGCATAGGGTGCACCGGGGTGTTGGGCTTGCTTTTGGGTTTGCTTCATGTTGGACGATTGGGTTTCTGGTCAACGGGGCGTTTTTTTCGGATGGTTTGGATCGTATCGGGGCGATTGGCCTGGACTTGCAGCAATGATACTCTATTTCGCTTCATTTTTTAAATTCCGCTTTTCATGCTAAGCCATCATATCCCAAGTCAACATTGTCTATGGGTCTCAACAAGCTAGCAACCTCCCAGCCTTCTTGAATGGTTTGATAGAAATCACTGAATGATCCCCCAGATCTGACTCGGTACTGTGATCAAGCCGGGTATTGCGGTTAGATTCATCCGGGTATACAACTTATACAAAAACAGCATCAGCTAGTCCGGGTAGCCAAATCGGTAGGGAAATGACACCGTGCCACTCTACTTGAGCAGCCTAAAGTTGCCTTAAAAGAGTAGTGCGAATATTACAAGTAACTTGAGAGATCTCAAGCCCTCGACAACATATCTAGCCTCCGTAAGGTGACACCCAAGACAGTTATAATTTACACAGCGCAACCCCGCACCCCCTTGGTATCTCAGCTCATCCCCTCTACTCAGATTTGCCCATGATAAGCTGGTAAAACATGATTTGTGTTGGGGATAGCAAACCCCACGCACACGCCACTGCCCCCGTTGCCAAAGTATGGCCCGGGGTCAAACCGGCTATCGACTGCATGCAAGGTTACCAACCGCTAGTAAGAGGCTCAAACAAAGGCCACCTTGGCAAGGTGAAAAGGGAAAGGGAGGCTGAGGGAGCGCTTTTAAATCTCTTCTCCCTGTCAAACGAGAGTTTTGCACACAAGCCCCCATTCAATCATTACCAGTAAAAAAACCATAGCAAACAAAACATGCCCAGGAATCCGTCAAAACTCACAAAATCTAACTCAAAATAGTGCTTCTAGATCTCACTCGAGCACCGTTTTTGGCCTACGAAAGCTAATGATATACCCAAGCTTTCTCTCTTGCGGGGATGGGGATGGGACAAACCATTCCACCTTTACCCTATCTCCCAGCCCAAGAAGTCACACCTCCGTTTCCTGGACTCTGGATAAAAGCACAATATCCAGCCCCGTCAGGCGTCGTCCAAATTTAGTTTTTGCCATGCTAAGAGGGTTATACATCTCGCCCGTCATCTCTAGCGGTGTTTGTAGCCAACCCATCGGAAAGCAGGCCATCCCCAACATCCCGGAAGCCCCTGAGCTACAGGCCAGACTTACACAGTGTGCTCTAGGGATATCTTCCCCTCCCAGAATTATTAAGCGGACAAGTTGTACCTCCCGTATAGGGCTTTTTTTTCTCCTAAAATTCGGTAGAACACCTGTAATGAGTGACCGCCTGTGATCCAGAAAAAAGGATCAGAGATAGCGGGAACTCGAGAGCCCCACCTTGAAAGTGGCATATAATTCCTTGAACGGAAGATTATCGCGAGCCACGAATGTTGTATCATATGGGGGTTGATATGCGGAAAGGGCTCCCATTTTGTCGATGCCCCACATTTGATTAATTCTCACCCCTAGTTATGAGCTGGTAGAGCACAGCTCTTTGATAGTCTTTAACAAAAATATTTCAAGAAATTTGAAGCCTCTAAAGGCTGTAAAAGTTGCTGTCACCATAGGACTCTTCTGCTATACCCTTATCAATGTAGGAGTGCCTGACAGTTTTCAGCAGTACATTCGCGATTAGTGACCTTCTAAATCCTGGCTTTCTCGCAGCCAAACCGGGTTTTATTTCATCTTTGATATTCTAGCTCTTGTAATTCCTTTACATATGAGATGTTTTGTCATTTTGTCAGTGATCGATGTTTGTAATCCCTCTTCCCTTGGGAATGTCTCTGCATTCCTATGATGCATTTAATGAAATATAGATCCCCTTGACACTAGGCGGAAAACCGGAGGGTCTAAAAAATCTAGATCTACTAGCTAGTAGGACAAGTATCCATAGGCGGTTACCAGAGCTTACAAGTGCGGGCCGGTTGTTAGGTAGCCTCCAGAGGAAATAGGCCATCCATTCTCGCATTAGAATAAGCAGAGACACTATGTAAGTGTCCAACATATGCCACAAAAAGTACTATGCCTCCCCCTTCTCTCTCTCGATTGATTTCCCCGCTCCAAGCACAGTACCGTACCGGTAGTGGGAGCTATTTCCTCAAAAGAGGGCACAGCGCACTGCACTTGCATCTAACGTACGGTGCAGTATACAATGTTTCCAAAACTTCCCACCACATACAAGTCGTCTAAAATGGTCCACACTTGGAGTGGATGAGGTGGGCCGCGATATGCCCTTCGTGTACAAAACCTTTCCCTAGTCGGGTGTCCGGTGTCTCGAGATCTACGACATCTAATAAGTATAATACCTAGATCCACGAGGGGATTGGAGCAGCAGATTCCTCCTTTTGATTTGGGACCTGCGCATGTCGGTTAGCCTCTCTCCCGATTTTCCTGCAAGGTTTCGGCTGAGGATGGTTGGGTAATTACAGCTCAGGGGCTCCCAATCTGGCCGTGTTTTGCTGACCGACGATGTGTCCCACTTCTAGGTCTCCCTGGGATTGGTGCGAGTGACCTCTTGTGATGACGGGTGACCCTACTTGTACAGGACCTATACTCGAGTAGTGTCTCCATTTTATGCGCAAGAATTACTAACGTTGGGTGCGTTGATTATATTAGTTGTCACTGGCTGCGCGATGCTGTGTGAAAATATCTCGGAAGGCCATAATTCGAATAGAACCCTTCCGCACGCTTCGATCTCGCGGCATTGAATGTCCGGGACTGGAAAGAAATTTTGGATACATACTAAGGATTTGTGTTTTGATAATGGTTTCCATTAGGTGACATACCTGTCCAGTTTTTTTCGTGCCGTATCCTTATGCAGTAAGAGTGGTCGACTCCGGACTGGAATCCTCATACGCCTCATAGGGATTGTAGGAACTATCTCGTGTATTGGCTCGCTTTGGTGTGGGGTTCTGTGAATCGCTATATTCGTGCATGGCGGGAAGGAATAAGTGTAATGAACTAGCGTTTGCTTTACTGACCGATATGTGTGGTGCCTCCCCCTCGAGTGTGCGGATGTGAGTATTACAAAGTCTTGGCAGCCAAATAATATTGAAATTCCGTGAGCCACATCCGCCGCACTTACCGCAATATCCGTGGTGTAAACACTGTACAGGAGTGAGTGGAGGATGCTAATAACCATGGTGTTGGTCTCACAAATTTTGGGCAGCTTGATTGGACGCCCCCAGGTATGTACGGGGCTGGAGGATAGACCCCGCTTTTGTTCAACTTCCTAAAATTCATCGGCCGAGCATGTCCAACAACTCCTCTACTCGGGTAGAGACAATCGCCTACGCAGTGGAGAGCGGAAAATGTCTCAATATCACATAAATGATAACGCCAACTGCTTTAATACGAATCTTGTTAATAATGTGTGGAACAGCTATACTATTGCCGAAGATCGGTCTCAACTCCTAACCTGGCTATCGCCTTTGGAGCCTAAGCTACGGCATCGGGACATCCAAGAGCGCCGTCTTGATAATGTGGGGGAATGGCTCATGGGAACTGAAGAATTCAGAAGTTGGAATGACTGGAGTGGGGAGGGTGAAGATGATAAAGCAGTATTGTTTTGCTATGGAGGTCCGGGGGTCGGAAAAACATTTATAAGGTATCAAGGGTTATTCTTGGGGAGAGAAGGAAGAAAGAAAGTCACAGCTAACAAGCGCGATGTCAGCTCGCTTGTAGTGGACAGGTTGTGCGATCAGGCCAGAGGACAAAGCACCATTGTTACGTGTTTCTACTTTGACTTTGCGGCCCGGAAGGAGCAGTCTGAGGCGAGTGTGCTGGGTTCCTTGCTGAAACAGATCGTTGGCGGAATGGAAACGATTCCGGAGGAAATATCGGGGGCCTTTCATGAGCAGAAAAAAGCCATTGGTGGGCGGGGGCCGCAGTTTCTTGATATCGTGAAGATGCTACAGGCCATCACATCCTCACTGCGCACTTTTATATGCGTTGACGCCCTGGACGAATGTGCGGTGGCTCATCGGGTCAAGGTCTTTAATTCACTGAAACAAATTCTGGAGAAGTCTTCGGGAACACGAATATTCGTTACTGGAAGGCCTCACATTCAGGCTGAGATCGAAAAGCGTCTTGCTGGGCGAGTGGCAAGTGTATCTATAGGCCCCAGCAGAGCTGATATCATTGAATACCTTCGTGTTAGACTGGACGAGGATGAAACTCCAGATGCGATGGACGAGAGTCTAGAGGCGGAAATTCTGGAGAAGATTCCTGAAAATATGTCGGGAATGTACGTAGGGGCAATGGTCGGGAATCCCGCTATACAAAATCCGCTAATAGATATGCATCTAGGTTTCTACTAGTTTCTTTGAATATCGATGCAATCTTGCACGAATCGACAATCTCCCGGCGACGGGAAAAGCTAAGAAAGATGACAAATGGATTAGAATTGGGGGATGTTTACGGTGCGACGATCGAACGGATAAAGGCGCAAGATGGGGACAAATCGAGGCTCGGGATGGCAGCATTGATGTGGATCAGTCATGCGGAACGGCCATTGCGAGCGGACGAGCTCTGTTACGCCCTAGCAGTTCAGTTGGGCTCCACGGATTTCGATGTTGGCAACGCCCTTCGATGTCGACATTGGTGAGCTGTTGTCAAGGGCTTATTACTGTGGATAAGGAGGGATCAACTGTGCGATTGATCCACTTTACTCTGCAGGAGTACTTTTCCGCTAGTCCCGATATTTTCAGCAGACCTCACTCGGCAATGGCAGAAATCTGCTTGACTTATCTGAATTCCGGGCAGGTCAAAGCCCTTTCGGCCGTTCCTTCTTCTGATGCCCAGAACACACCCTTTCTAGAATATTGTTCTATATACTGGGGGGTCCATGCGAAACAGGAGCTCTCGGAGAATGCGAGATCACTTGCCCTCGAGCTGTTAAGGAGGCATTATGGCCAGATGTCGACCGAATTACTCCTAGCACAGGTAAAGTGTTTGTATCTTGGCCCTCTTGATGCCTTTCATCCCTTCAGTGGACTACACTGCGCATCCTTCTTCGGAATTATTGAAGTTGTAGTTACTCTGATAGAGATGGGATGTTGTGATATCGATGAGGAAGATTTTTTGGGCCGTACACCACTTGCCTGGGCTGCTTGTAATGGCCATGAAGGAGTGGTGGGAATACTGCTCGAAAAGGGAAAGGTCAACCCCGACAAGCCAGATAATGACGGCCGAACACCGCTCTCGTATGCCGCTTGGGATGGATATGAAGGAGTGGTGAAAATTCTACTTGGGCGGGTAGAGGTCAGCCTCGACAAGCTAGATTATTGTGGCCAAACACCGCTCTCGTTAGCCGCTCAGCATGGGCATGAGGGAGTGGTGAAAATACTACTCGGGCGGGAAGAGGTCAATCCGGACAAGCCAGATAATAGCGGCCGAGCGCCGCTCTCGTATGCCGCTTGGAACGGACATAAGGGAGTAGTGAAAGTACTACTTGGGTGGGAAGGGATCAACCCGGACAAGCCTGATAATTACGGCCAGGCACCGCTCTCGTATGCCGCTTGGTATGGACATAAGGGAGCGGTGAAAATACTGCTCGGGCGGGAAGGGATCAACCCTGACAAGCCAGATAATGGCGGCCGAACACCGCTCTGGTATGCCACTCAGTGTGGACATGAAAGAGTGGTAGCCCTGCTACAGTCTCGCCAAGTGGCAAGCCCCAACACAATTTAAGGCCTAGGAGGCACTACCTCGTGGAAATAACCGCTCCTTCCCCTTTAGGGCATGTCACTCAGGCGATTGCCCTTGGACACCATCCTTTGTCGGTAGGGGCAATACCATAAGATGGAAATGTAGATATATGTCATACCCTCCTACGCCTTTCTGGCTATTTGCTTTCGTGCTTGAGTGAGGATTCATGGGTTTCTTTTTATAATATTCCGCAGAGTTTGGTTCTTGGGGGGAAACCGTTCTATTTCTGTGAGAAGGTCGAGTTCATAGCTCGCCGCTCTCATTCGGTCATAGTTAATTCTTCTTTTTCCGTAAATTCTTGCCAGCATGCCCTTTTTTGCTTGTATAGTTTTTCTTTCCCTCTTCTTCCCTCCCCGCTGAACAATAGACTGTATAGTGTTTCATGACGAAAGGCGGTTTATGATAGCGCAGGGATTCTTGAGGTGTTCGTCGACAACTATATATAGACCGCATCTACAATACAAGACTAGTTACTATCAATGATGTGGCTTAATGGATAGTACAATAACATATTTATCGGATACGTGCTGGTCACCCCCACAATAGACATTAGTATGAAGAGTGAGGGGGGCCTAGCACGCAGTTTTTTTTATGGCGCTCGTTAGGCTCACTCATCTCACAATCCATTTGATACAGGAAACATACTAGCAGAGAAACTAGTAAGATGTAGCGTGTATTTAGAGGCCATAGGGCTCCCGGGCCGAAGCTATGTTCGTACGTACCGCCAAATGGCCCACACCCAGGCAGTACGCCTCGCGGGATCGGCTTCAAACAGGGGCGGATTGTGTGTGCCAAAATTCTACACAGCAATAGTAGACCCCCCGAATCGCTATGGGAACGTATCAAGGAAAAGAATGAGGGAGTCTTTCAACTCCCATACTAGGGATGCGCTTACACAAGTTGAGGGAAGGGGGATCAGGGAGCCCGCCGCGCCTTGCGGTTTCATCCATTAGTGAATCAGAGAAGTGAAGGAAAGTGGGATGAATGGTTTCTTTCTCTCTTTTACTTTTTCTTTTCTGGTAGAGTATGAGGCCATATGAATTAGGTTTGGAATTAGTGCCGTGTTGTGGTATGCTAGAATGCTGTGCGAATCAAGTTACAACTTGGCTAGCAAACGTATGGTCAAGGTGCTGTTGCTTGTCCGGCGGAGCTGCGCTCGGCTAGGGGAATTGAAGTTGTGTTGGGTTGAAAATAACTTTATTCGATGCAGAGGTAATGATCAACGGTGAGGGTTTTACGCAGCGGAGTGGAACGACTAAAGTGGAGACACAAAGTTTGTATTAAGTGGAGATGAAGACCATGATTGATTGATTATGACAAGTTGATGAAAGGAGCGACTTGAGAAAAGTTGTGTGTAGTAAGAAAGAAGAGGAGAGAAATGACAGGAAGGAAAGAAAGATAGGGGTGTGAAAACTTTTTCATAGCTTGCGCGTCCTTTGACTAGTGCATATGCGTACTAGTGGGGCCTTGAAGTGTGGGCACATCCCGCATCAAGTGCGGTCATGCATTGTGATATCCAACATGTTTTGCTGGTTCCGGCCGAGTGATATTTTATGAATGCATTTGGATACGGCCAGCTCGAGCTGGATCAAGGAGGAGCTCCGGCCATCCGCAGTGGTGTATTCAGGGGGTCATTTGAACCTCTAGGCCGGCTCGTTCATTGGCAAGCGCTACTTTCGATAGGGCTTTTGGTTTCGATTTATCGTCCGTTACCATGATCGGTGACAGCGTGATCCTCCACATCACCCCGCGTTTTCAACCCCACCTAAAGAAATTTAACTAGATCAAATATTAATCCCCACTATGTATTCTACTATGTATTCCCAGGGTGAGGTTTGAATAAGGTATTTATACCCTGCTGATCTCTCGTCAGCATAGCTGGACCTGCTCAAAAAGCGCTGCCTGGGGTAATATATGCTGTCATATGTGCGCTTTTGGCTCAAGATTTTACGGAATAGCACTACTTTGAGCAGAGTCGTGATTAATTAAGACTTCGTTGAATTGAAGATATGAGCATGGCTGTAGGGAATGCCTCGAGGCATGCTATAATTGATTATCAAGAGAGCGTTTGCCTTTGGTTGGGTTGTTGGGGACTTTGATCGTTTCCCCGGAAGATACACCCAAGCCTTGAATAGGGGAGAGAACCTGGAAGGAAGGGGTGAGTTGATTAGAATTTATGGCCTCGGAATAATCCCACATGAGAGGAAGCCTGGCCTGTACTTCAAAGAAGCGCTCTAGGCCATTCGGAAAGGGGGTGGAGGTTCGGGGGGACTGCACGGTAATAATCCTCCCAAAACCCGACAGACTCCATAAAGGCCTATGGAGAAAACAAGGGGGAGGGTCGGCTATCAGTGATTAATATTTACCTGAGATGCATTAAAGATTTGATAGATAATAATATTACAAGAATATCTATAGCCTCAAGCGGGGGGGCGGCAAAATATCCAAAGACAGCAGGATAAGTATTAGTTCCCCCGATAATATGATGTGAAAATACCTGGCTGGCGCAGTGGTTAATATGTCAAGAATCAATTAACCTCCTGTGCAATTTAGCAGGAGCCCAGGATTTCGATTCCTTTCTCAAAATGAGTTATTATCGAATAATCCGTCACGTAGGGTAGGCGGACAATAAAGGATACCTGCCCTACAGGAACTGGGAGACTGAAGACCTTAAACCTTCCTTAACAAGGTGGTAGCGCAAATCAGACCTGCTGCGAGGTGGTAGAATCCGACTCTAGGCCATACCCGCAAGGGTAGGGTCTGCGATCGGCGGGGTAGCAGAATTTTTTTTTAAGAGTTGATTTGCTTCCTTTGATTTGGGGAGGAAAAGCGGGTGGAAATTCTGAATGCTATATTCTCTAGTCCCCTATGTATTCTGCTATGTATTCTACTATAATATGTATTCTACTATGTATTCTACTATAATATGTATTCTACTATGTATTCTACTATGTATTCTACTATGTATTCTACTATGTATTCTACTATGTATTCTACTATGTATTCTACTATGTATTCTACTATGTATTCTACTATGTATTATGTATTTACTTATTTATATTTATATATATATTTTTTAGATTCCATGATAATGGGGTGATGGGGGAGTGCTGTTGTTATGGCCAGATGTTTCCTGTTCGCCGTTGTTAACGGACAATACATTCCGTTGGATAGAGATGGGGTGGGTGATTCTCAAGACGGCGATTTATTATACTGTAGGCGGTGCTATACTAATAATACAGTGTGTTATACTATGGTCGGCTATATCGATAATGGTCTGGAGACAGGATCCCTGGGATATCTTTATAGAACATTCCATTGTTGCGATCAAAAACTTTCCGATATTTGGACACGTTGGAGAGAATTTTGGTGCTTAGCCTCAGGCTGGCTGACGTTTCAGTCCTGCAGTTTTTCAAGAGTCTAGCAGATGGGAAGGTATGAAGGAGATATCGATGTGGGATGCGTGCCCCAAGATGCGGTGTTCGGTAGGAATCATTGGGGGCTCTTGGTGAAGACAACAGTTTCCTAACTAAATAAATGGTCATTGTTCAGGATGATTTGCCTGGGGCGCCGGACTTTTGGTAAGAGAAAGAGTGATTTTTATTTTTATTTTTTTATTTGTGCTTGTCGTAGTCATGGATAACTTAGTGGGGGAACTTCCGTGAGGGTTAGGAAGCCTCGTTTATCTTAAGTTGAAACTGACGAGATTATAGCTTACGATAATATTTGCAGCTTCTGCTAAGGGCTATATGCAGTGCTGGCTATAGTTTGTGTATCGAATAATCGGACTATGTGCTAAGACGTGGACTTGCCTCTCTTAGTAAGGTCTGGTGTTTTTTCTTTTTCCTTTGTCCCAGGGGTAGATTTTTGGTGTGTTTTTTACCCCTATTCCAGAGGAGGAAATTTCCGACTACATAGCACATACCGGCAGTCCAATTATTTGAGTTCTTACAACTTGAATACGGTATCCTAAAATCTGGTGAAATCCACCATCTTTGGTCTGCCACGAATATCCCTGTAAATGGCGACATCCCCTAAGACAGGTTTAGCTTGAGAAGTTTACAAGATCAAACACAGACAAGCGACTCAGGCTATACTGTGTCAGGAAAGTGCTAATCCTTCATAAGAACTTTTGACTCAAAACTCGGAGATTGCACCAGCATACAAGTAGAAGCAATCATGAATATCCTGCGGCCCGTGTCTAAGGGCACCTGTTCTTTCCTGGCAGAAGCTACTCCGAGTCCGCCAAATGCCGCACACCCCAATACCCCGTATCGGGAGACGGGCGGGAAAGATCTCTGGATCAGTTGCCGAGAGACACCTATCCTCCCGCGCAGGCGATGCCTATATCTGGGTTGAAAATAAAGGGATCTATGACTCCACAGTACCATAGTGTTCTTGCACGTGGACAACATCAACCGAACATCCAGGAAGAGGAAAAACTATGGTTATAGCAACACCTCTCTCCAACCACTGATAGCTAAAATAAAAATAAAAAAAAGAGTATTCAGCCTATCTGCAGAGGATAAGGGGCCTAGTGTTTTAAACAAGAAGAGGTTCACCAAAACAGTTTTGGTTTTGGTCGGGCCAAAGCAATTCCCTTAGGCGGATTGAAGTGCCATGCATGTTTTGTATCCGGTTAATTTTATCCATCAACTATGCTTGTACCGTCGCGATGGGCCGCATTTTGTTTCCTCAACTGCTTACGCTGCGCTCCAGTTGCCCATGTCTTCAGAGTGCTGTGCTAACACCCGGCGTGAAAATATGGGAAACAAAACTCACACAATTCCAAGAAAAAAAGATCCTGTTCACGGGCATATGAACTACCGTAGAAACTTGAACAATTGAACCGTGAGCTATGCCGTCGGACTTTCCTCTCTCAGTAAGGTCAAGAATATTATTTTTTCTGTCTCAGCAGGGGGGAAAGGGGCTGTGTTTTTGCTGTGCTTTTTGCCCCTTTTCTGGAGAATGGAATTTCGGACTGTTCAATTATTCGAGTTTTTATGGTACTGCATTGCCTGGTTTTATTCGCCTGCTGCTATGATAGTACTTGTACGTTGAAACAAGGTTTGCTTTGTAATCTGTCTCATATTCGCAATAAAACGCCTTCACATAATCTTTTATTGTTTTGCTTCAGCCCCTACTTGATTTCAGCGTAAAGAATTTAGTCTACTGGTATATATACATACCGACCACAACACTCTCTCGGTAGAATCCGCGTCTGCCCCGCTGAATGGCTAATACCCCAAACATACCCTGGCTGCAACATCCCCTTCATGCCCTATCGCTCGGAAATATACTCCACGACCGCAAACCTCAAACCGTGCCCCAGGCTCACCCCCCCCACACTGCCCAGCCCTCCGTTCTTCCAAGCTTGGATCTTGGCTCACTTGTACTTGTGACAGAAAAAACGAAACTCTGCTTTGGATGAAGTGAAGTACTCATTAGTATGTCCAACATACTCATCCATTCTGGAGCAAGTGATAGGCGGATGATAGGGGTTCACATATTTGAGAGCTACATTTATCCTTCTTAGAGAGAGTCAGGCAAGTCACTTCCACCGTTTACACCAGTGTAGTTTTGCCCCTCGTTTACTCCTATTTGGAGTAAGTACAGTGCCTCGTCAGAAGTGTTCGTGATCTGAGACATGTTTAATTGCAATTGTGCCATGGGCCCGGTGGGGCAATGTGGCGGGGTTGTCAACGGCGTGCGCGCGCGAGTGCACGATCAACCACCATCTCTCAACAACCAACAGTCAATGATTAATGGTCTTCTATGTATATTTTAGAGTGACAAAATAATAAATAAAACTAATTAATTCCTTGTATAACCTCCCCTTGCTTCCAATACTGCAGCTGCTCTATCATGCATTGATTTCCATAACTTTTCAAAAAATTCCTCCCCCTGGAATTGTCTCCCAACCAAGGGTAATAATTGTGCAAGCCTCTTCTAAATAGCTTCTTTCCCTCCTTCAGTATCTCTAATCCTTGGATACTACTGGTGTATTCACTTTTTAATCTCAGCCCATATATGCTGAATAGGACTTAAATTAGGGGAGTGAACTCCAAAGACCTCTAGAGAACATGGGGAGCGGTGGTTTGCAGATTGTGTTCATCGAAAGGAAAAGGATTGAGGAATTTCACATAGGATATGGGGGTGCTTTTTGGGAAAGAGAAAGGGTCCTTTGGTTCCTATTACCCAAAATATCAATAAGACCAGGCATGTTAGACTCTTGAGAAGATATCTTTTTTGTATTATTCATCAGATGATTTCCTTTAATATGCAACTTGAAGATATTCTTTTTCTGCAAGGCAATGCTCCTATTCACAAGGCTCATAGTGTTATGAATTGGTGTGAGAGAAATTACATTGAATTGGTGGAAGACCTCCCTTACTTGTTTTTTTTGAATTATATTCAGTTCAGTTAACCATTTGAAATTAAGAATTATTAAAAGAGAGAAAGTGGCACAGCGGCAGAGGGACATGGTACTACCGGTATTGTAGTGTAAATAGAGAGTGGTATGGTCGCGATCAACTCGGTAGTATTTGGTCTGGTGGCATTTTTTTTGGCGAGGTTGCTTAGTAAGCAATCACGAACACTTCTGACGAGGTACTGTACAACCTGGGCACTATGGGAAACTCCGAGTGAATATAAGTTGCTGGGAGATATATATGTGATAGACTACCCTGCTGCTCTACTTTTTCAGCGTAACAGGGGGTGGAGGGTAATGGGGGTAGGTCACGGTAGGTGTCAGGAGGGTATATGTAGGTATGTACTACTGAAAACAATTATTATGGCTTAGCTTTCTCTGGAATGTTTGTAGTGATTTGTTCATAATATTATTAGAGTTTGAGTGGAATAGAAATGGGATGAGGAGAAGTGATATATAGACTATTATCTCTAGAGGCGATTGTCTTAGGGATGAGTGAGGTTGGGAAGGTTTGTTATTTAACAACTTGAAAGTGTGTACATGTTATCGCTGCATGACAGTTTCTCTTGCCACGATAGGGATTTTGTCTATCTTGGGGCTCTCGGGAGAAGAGCTCCCTCCACAACTATTGGCTTATATGGTCCAACTTGCTGTGGGCCTGAAAGTGGACTTTTTTTCCCTTAATTCATTACGTTGTTCCATAGACATTCTACGGATGGTGTAGGTGTCTATAGTCCCTCTAGATGCTCCAGCTTTTTCTCGAAAGTCTTTTTTTCTTGCTTACGTTATTCCTTCCTTCCTTGGATAAAGCACATAATGGTAAATTGACACCCAACTTGCCAGGGTTAGCCTTGTTGTGATGGGCCGTTGGATGAGCTACATTTTGTTTCCTTAACTGCTTAGGTTGCGCTCCACTCTAATTAGCCACTCAAGTCTTCAGAGCACTGTTCCAACTCCCAGGGTCAAAATCCAGGAAATGAAACTCAGAGATCCAAAAAGAAAAGAAAAAAGATCCTGCTCGTGGGTATATCAACTACACTATTGATCGCCTAAAAATACCGGTAAAGTGCCCCTTCTATAAGTACTCAAGTGCCGTGCTCGCAACAACCAAGGCCAGCCTTACCTTTGGCCAGCCTATCTGAGGTCGCAGTAAAAGCCAAACCACCATTTCAACTGTAAGATGGGTACAGTATGATAAAAGGATGGCGGTTAAAAATGAAAAAGTCCGCCACTGTAGTGACCGTACTGCTCGAGGATCGTATGTCATACCATACCTCTCCACAACACCTAGTCTCGTTAACGCAAAGAAAAAGAAAGGAAAAATAAGAAAAATCCCGGCGCAGAGCATTCCAATTCGAACCCCATAACCCTAGAAGCGAATCTAGTGGGTCTAGAACCCCATTTACTTTTAACTTACATCTAGAGTCTTGCATCGCAAAATCTCCGGTGTATGATATTACTGACAAATTAAAAACCCAATTCAAAAATAATAATAATCCAATTCTGTGCCCAAGTGCTATTACATGATATAACTTGTGCTCTTCGGTGTTCTATTACATGAAGTGGCGTCAAATCTGCAACGCCACTTTGCCCCCAGAAGACCCCGCTTTTCCTCAGCTCCCAAGAATATCATCAATCGACTGTACTGAATAACCCTTCCTCTGCAACAGTGCAAGCATCAAAGAACAGAAGATGCCCCAACAACCCCCCCGTGATAACAATAACTCCTTCAATACTACAAACTCTTTTAATACTGTGTGGAACAATTGTACTATTGCCGATGATCGGTCTCCACTCCTAGCCTGGCTGTCACCTCTAGAGCCTAAGATACGGCATCAGGACATCCGTGAGCGCCGCGTCGATAATGTGGGGGGATGGCTTTTTCAAACTGAGGAATTCAGAAGCTGGCATGCAGGGAGCGGGGAAGGCGAAGGTGACAAAGTAGTCTTATTTTGCTATGGGGGTCCGGGGGTCGGCAAAACATTTATCAGGTAAGGAGAATTATTCTTGGGGGAAAGAAGAGGATTAGTGCTAACAAGTCACGGTACCAGTTCCCTAGTAGTGGACAGGTTGTGCGATCAGGCCAGGGGAAAAAACGCAGCCGTTGCATGTTTTTACTTTGACTTCGCCGCCCGGAAAGAACAGCTTGCAACCAGTATGTTGGGTTCCCTGCTAAAACAGGTTGCTGGTGGGCTGGATAGGATTCCGGAGGAAATAGCACGGGCTTTTCAAGAGGAGAGAAATGCTATTGGTGGACGCGGACCGCAACTTCCGGGTATCGTGAAGATGCTGCAGATCATCACGTCCTCGCTGCGCACATTCGTATGCATAGACGCTCTGGACGAGTGTGCAGCCGTGCATCGAGTTAAGCTCCTTAATTCGCTACAACAAATCCTCGAAACCTCCCCGAGCACACGAATATTGATCATCGGAAGGCCTCACATTCGGGCTGAGATCGAAAAGCGTCTCCCTGGACGAGTGACAAGTATGTCTATAGGCCCTAGCAAAGATGATATCACCGAATACCTTCGTGCTAGATTGGATGAGGATGAAACTCCGGACGCCATGGACGAGAGCCTAAAAGCGGACATTCTGGAGAAGATTCCCCAAAATATGTCGGAAATGTACGTAGGGGCAATGCTATTAAGGATCCCGCCACACACAATCCGCTAATACATGTGCATCTAGGTTTCTACTAGTTTCCTTAAATGTCGATGCAATCTTACGCGAACCGACAATCTCCCGAAGACGAGAAAAGTTAGGCAAAATGACAGACGGGTTGGAGTTGGGGGATGTGTACGGTGCAACGATCGAGCGGATAAAAGCGCAAGATGGGGGCAAATCGGGACTTGGGATGGCAGCGTTGATGTGGATCAACCATGCGGAACGGCCGCTGCAAGCGGATGAGCTCTGTCACGCCCTCGCAGTCGAGCTAGGCTTTACTGATTTCGATGTTGGCAACATCCCTTCGATGTCGACATTGATGAGCTGCTGTCAAGGGCTTATCACAGTGGATAAAGATGCATCAACCGTGCGATTGATCCACTTTACTCTGCAAGAGTACCTTTCCTCTCGTCCCGACATATTCAGTAGCCCTCACTCGGCAATGGCCGAAATCTGCTTAACCTATCTAAATTCCCAACAAGTCAAAGCCCTTTCGACCGCTCCTTCTGCTCATACCCAGAACACCTACTTTCTAGAATACTGTTCAGTATACTGGGGGGTCCATGCGAAAAGGGAGCTCTCGGACTCCGCAAGATCGCTTGCACTGGAGGTCCTAAAAGGGCATTATGGCCAGACATCGACTAAATTACTCCTAGCGCAGGTAAAGTATTTGGATCTTAACTACTACGATACTTTTCATCCGTTCAGTGGACTACACTGTGCATCGTTCTTCGGAATTGTTGAAGTTGTAGCGGCTTTGATAGAGATGGAATGTTATGATATTAATGAAGGAGATTTTTTGGGTCGCGCACCACTTGCCTGGGCTGCATACAATGGCCATGAGGGAGTGGTGAAAATACTACTCGCACAGAAAGAGGTCCACCCGGACATGTCAGATAATAACGGCCGAACACCACTCTCGGTTGCCGCTTGGGCAGGACATGAGGGAGTGGTGAAAATACTACTCGGACGGGAAGAGGTTAACCCTGACAAGCTAGATAATTTCGGCCGAACACCTCTCACTTTTGCTGCTTCCAGTGGACAGGACTCAGTGGTGAAAATACTACTCGGACGGAAAGAGGTCAGCCCTGACAAGCCAGATAATCGCGGCCGAACACCGCTCTCACATGCCGCTTTTCATGGAGAGGCGGGAGTAGTGAAAATACTGCTCGGACGGGAAGAGGTTGATCCGGACAAACCAGATAATAGCGGCCAAACACCATTCTCGTGGGCCGCTCTATATGGGAGGGAGGGAGTGGTGAAAATGCTACTCAGACGAGAAGATGTCAACCCAGAGAAGCCAGATAATGATGGCATAACACCGTTCTCGTATGCCGCTCGCGGTGGACATGAGGGGGTGGTGAAAATGCTACTCGGACGGGAAGAGGTCGATCCGGACAGGCCAGATAACGAAGGCGAAACGCCGCTCTGGTGGGCCGCTTGGGGTGGGCGCGAGGGAACGGTGAAAACACTACTCGGTTTGGGAGGGGTCAATCCCAACAAGTCAGACGATGGAGGCCGAACACCTCTCTCGATTGCCGCTGGGAATGGGAGTGAGGGAGTGGTGAAGGCACTACTCGGACGGGAAGAGGTCAACCCGGACAAGCCAGATAATGAAGGCGGAGCACCACTCTCGTGGGCCGCCTATTATGGACATGAGGGAGTGGTGAAAATACTACTTGGACGGGAAGATGTCAACCCTGACATGCCAGACGGATACGGTCTAACGCCGCTCACGGAGGCCGCTCGGAGAGGACACGAGGGAGTGGTGAAAATACTACTCAGAAGGAAAGAGGTCAACCCCGATCAGCCAGACAATAATGGCCAAACACCGCTCTCGTATGCTGCTCTGTATGGATGTGAGGGAGTGGTACAGATACTACTCGAACGGGAAGATGTCAGCCCTGACCAACCAGATAATGACTGCCAACCACCGCTCTGGTATGCCGCTTGGAGTGGACATGGGGGAGTGGTATCCCTGCTACAGTCTCGCAGGGTGGTAAACCCCCAGCACGATTTAAGCCCTAGGAGACACCGCCTTGTAGAAGAAGCCGCCGTCCCTTCCCTTTCGGAGCATGTTATCCATGATGAGCGCCCTTTGGCGTCACCCTCTGTCGGTCGGGGAAATCCCGTAAGTGGGATTCACATATATGCCACACTCTCCTGCGCCATTTTGGCGATTTTATTTCTATTGTTGTGGGAAAGTCGATTTTATAGCTTATTGATTTCACCCTATCATATTTAATTGTCTCCTATCTCGAAATTCTTACTTGCATGCCCTTCTTTTTTTTCCTTGTATAGTTTTTCTTCCGTCTGTTCCTTTCCTCCCCTTCCCCCAGCGCGATAGATAAACAGCATAGAGTGTTTTCAGATAGATAAATGTGGTGTACGATAGTGCAAAGGTTCTTGAGGCGATTGCCGACAACCATATATTAACCACATCCGTGGAGAAGACTGGTTACCATAAATTCTATAACTTAATGAATATGATAGTACTACAGTATATTATCCTGAGCTGATACTCACAACCGGTAGCCACCCCAGCTAGAGGTGAATAACGAACCCCCAGAGGGCATAACAGACCTGCTTTTCACACGCTTCATTAGTCACATTCATCTTGTGGTCAATTGATGCATAAAACATACCACCAGATAAGCCTGGAAGGGGGTTACAGCAACAAGCACTCACTGACTGCGAGACTCTCCCGGGAGGGGCCAATTTAACCCCGCCCAATAGCCGCCACTCCGATAGTATGGCTTGCTAGATTGGGGAGAAATAAAATCTTCTGCTAGCTTGCCGAAAGGCTATACAACTAATGAAACAATTAAAACAACAAAAGACACCAAAGGAGGTAAGAACACCGGGCTTGCAAAACAAGAAAGTAATGAACTATGTGATTGACGGAGACGCTAGCTAACAGGCTAAGAGATATATCTCCAAATAGCTGACACCTCCGGAAATATAATAACCTTCAAAGAATACACCATTTACAACCATTCTAATTCCCCATAATCTCCAACAAGCCAGAACCGTCGTGATCCCTAAAGCCATCCTCCTGATGCTCCATCTTGACTTGGCAAAGAGCAAAAAAATCTAACCCAACTATGATACACACCTTATGCAAAGTGGAATAGGGTCTGAAGGAAGCCACAAACTAAAATCCATATCCTATACCTACCATCTAAACAAAATAAGAGCAAATAAGGCACCAAAAAGGGCAACAATGGGAGAGAGGATAATGATAGTGAGAAAGATAGGCTTATTCGTCGTACTTGGCTTACTCGCTAAACTGACGGAAATGACAGGTGTATATATGAAAATCAAAACGCTCCCCTCAGTAATCCAACGATCACAACACGTTTCCACCCCGACCCACACATGTCTCCTCATCACCTTGTCTGCCCTTCAAAGAAAATAAAAGAAAAGAAAAGATTCTGTGTTATTCCTGAACAAAAAGAAATGGACCACAAAGACTTCCTTCATTCCCGTAGCCTCTACGCCTTCCATTCTTGTATCCATGCATCAATGAAACATTTCTAACCTCCGTGCTTTCATGAAACAAAAGAAATAAAAGAAACTAGCATGCCGAGCAGCATTTCCAACACCGGCATAGGATGTCACCGCCGTGTGCTTAATGGTTGTCCATCTCATACGCACATGTCATATAACCGCCCTATCTCCTAACCTATGTCCTTTATGAAATCTAACAACAATCCCTAAATATGACAAGCAAGTATCAAAGGAAAGTAAAAGCGAACCTTTCAACTCCCATATCGGGGATGCCCTAACCCGGGATTGAAAAAATAGGGACTCAAGAGCACATGACTCCACGTGGTTCCATCTACTTGCAGATGGGAGGGGGAGGACGGGATTATTCTATAACTTTATATCTTCTCTGCCGAAAATTCAATATTACACACTATCATGGTGGATAGTTCAATGGCATAGCTTCTAACAGCTCAATTTAAACCGCCTCAAACTATGGAAATAGTTTCTAGCTTATTCCCTGTTATAAAGTCATGACCCTATGCTCCTTCTTTTTCGCTCAGGGGATATCAAGATCTACCGCAGACCCAGTTAACCTGCACTATAGCAGGTGATAGTATTAAATTTCCCTAGATTAGATAAAAGGATCTTGTAAGAGCGGCAGGAACCAAATCCTAGTAGATATAGCACCTGGCGAGCTACCTTGATATCACTCAACTCTGTGATTTATACATGCCTGGAAAACCAGCGTGTGCGGACTTTAAAAAGTGCACTTTTTAACTGTAGACCCCTGGGGAGCGAACCAAACTATTGCATATCTTTCACCTCAGCTACTATTACTGTAATAGAAAAAATCTATCCAACTAGAAACCCTCTATCGAGTGATATATAATGATCAAGAAACTGAACCTCCTCTCCTACAAATCCTCCAAAGCTCAGATTACACTCCCTACAACCCTCCGATTCCTCTCTTCCCTTCAAATAGTGATTTCTGGTATAAGTTTCCAATCCACCCTGCCATGCAATATATACTCACTTCACGTATTATCACTCGGAATTAATCCCCGCCACCCTCAGTC
This sequence comes from Tuber borchii, assembly GCA_003070745.1. NCBI lineage: Eukaryota > Fungi > Ascomycota > Pezizomycetes > Pezizales > Tuberaceae > Tuber > Tuber borchii. The sequence continues at coordinate 21,613 of NESQ01000283.1, read as the reverse complement.
CCGATCCTCTGAAAGGCTCAATCCTCCTGAATGCGTGGCTCCCCATTCTTGTGAGCCCGACCAGGATCTTAGCTCACTAATACTTATGAAAGAAACCAAAAATAAAACTTGCTTTTAGGGGTGGTAACATACAGTACAAGTCAGTGTTGAAGGACATCTACATTCACTCTGTAAGCGATGTCCAGGAGATGGGGGCTCGTGTATTTGAGAGGAATGCTTATCTCTCCTAGAGAGCCAAGCAAGTCACTCCTACTGTTTGCACCAATTTTTTGTCTCCCGCTTACTCTCGTTTGGAGCATGCAGCACCAATAGTATAGAAGACTCTAGGCGATCACAAGTTGCCAAGGGAGATATAATTGATGGGTTACTAGCACACTGCTCTACTTTTCGGTGTGATGGATGGCCGAGAGTAATCGGGGTAGGTGTCGGAAGGGGGTATGTTGAAAGTCTTTGATGCTGATCGGCATGCTCAGCTTAGCGTAGGCAGGTAACTTATAGCTTTGTCGTTCAGATAAAGGCTTCGGACATGTGCTTGAGATCGATGTAGCTCCGGAAGGGGTGAGGCTCTGAAAGAGTCGGATACGGGAAAGAGTCAGATGTACTTGTACGGAGACAATGGAAAGCGGAAGTATTCGAGGTGTTTGTCTTTCTTTTGTTAGCATGAGAGCTTGCGGAAGGGAAAGGGGGACATGCGCGGAATAGAAAAGATGTGGGTCGCGATGGTGGGAAGGATGGGAGGACAACTCCTGTCTTTGCCGTTAGTTAGTTTAGTTGGTTGAGCGTTGCGTGAGTCGTGATCGAGAGAGCGAGCAGTTGAATGAGAAAAAAATTGCCTACTCCTAAGTTGTGCGTTAGTGATCGAACCCTTCAGTGTTGCTTTCATATACAATGCCCCCTAAAAAGTTACTGAATAGTTAATTTAGGTTAACCCGCAAAATAAACCCTGCTTTGTACGAAACTTTTTTTTTTTTTTTTTGTAAACTTTTCTATATTTGCTATCTACTCTCCATAGCACGCCGTGGTGGACGCCCCGCAAGGACATCACTCCTCTATGCGACGCCCGTTACAGCTTAATAAATAATCGGCTTTCTGTATCTAATATAGATGTCTGCCGAACACCAAAACCCGCCAAATCATAAAGGTAACAGCCTCCATCTGCGGTACAATACTCGGAACCGGTACCTACTAGCCCAACCGCAGGTTTAGCATAGCCCACGTCTTTTCGGCATCCAGCCCTTCTGACCACTTTCCAGCCATTTTCCGAACCCAAGAAAGCGTAACCCCCAAAGAAATAAACAACCTCCACCGCTACCACTCTCTTGCTCCGAGACAACCCCTAGGTTATTTTACGGCAGTCAAGCAGGCCACCTCCACCCCCTCCCCTTCCAGCGACTATCGTCTCATCCGCGCCATGGACTATGATATAGTACTATGGTATTCCATAGACCATCCCGGAGACTCTAAACTAAAATATCATGAGCACATAGGAAATACTCAAAGATAGTAATGACCGAGATACAACTCCACCGCCTAACCAACAACCGGATCCAACCCCCTGCCATTCTAGCGGCGCGGTTCGATAGATCTCCCCGGTATGGGTGCGATATCGTCCTCCTGGTCCTCCCAAACCAATTCTAATACTCCAACACCACCCGACCGAGCATCAACGCCATGAGTTGGGCCGCTTGCAATGGGCGACCCCCCCCATCCTCGACACTAATGCAAGCCACTTCCTAACCCAAGCCACACTCCCAGCCCCAAAACCAAACGCCACTCCCAAACCAAAACCCAGCCTCAACCAACGCCACACTCCTCACCCAAGCCACATCGTTCCTCCCATGCGCCACAACCACATGCGCCGGCCCTAGCCTCAAGGCTAAGCCACCCCCTCACCCGCGTCCTACACGCCTGCCAGGATTACCGTAGTAAAATAGGCCCCGTAACCGAATCCGAAGGTGACAAAAAGTCGTGACAGCGTTCGTAAACGATATCCCTAGATGGAAGACGATTAATATTGATGAAAAGGGATACAAGATACCTTGAACACCAAAGATTTCTAAACCATCGTAATGGTAAAGAAGACTTGAAGCCATCGTGAGATATGAATCAAGGAACCTGAGTCGCCCACTGGAAAGATATGACACGTCACAAGGAGGTGAGATTTCAATCGCTGGGGTTGTAGGAGTGACGGAGGTTGATCGAAACTTTATCCCTGTGCCTTGTATAATGATTGGCTTATAGATGGTCTAACTTACTAGGGGTTGAGAGTGGACTTTTTTTCACTGAATCTAATTGGGGGTATCGCGTTTCGTAAGTGTTCTGCGATCCCTTGAATGCCCTAGCTCATTCTCGAAACATAGCATTCCCGCCTCGCTTATCCCCTTCCTTCCCCGGATAAAGCACGCAATCTCAAAATCACACCATCCACTCCAGCCACCCGAATCTTCGCAGCCTGCACCGACTCCCGGGGTAAAAATCCAGGAAACAAAACTCGCATAAATATAAGTGGGGGGGGGCCCATTCATAGGGGCATCAACTACAGTACACCGTTAATCACCTACAATATAGTACCCCCTCTGCAGGTACTTACTCGAGTTCAGTGTTTGTACTATTCTACCGCAGGTTAGGGTACCCTTACGGTTAGCCCATTCTAGGCCCCATCAACACAGGATGGATACTACTTGTAGCATACGGCGGTTAAAAACAAAAAAGTCCGCCACTGTTGTAACATTCCCATACCATAACCATGCCCAGCCACAACGCCCTCACTTATTATAACTTGTGTCTACGTGTCGTGACAGTGTACTCGTACTGTAAAGCATGATAGAGTAAAGCGAGGAAGATGACATGATAGTTCAGCTTCCCCCTAGCCTAAAACCAACCTGAGCGCCCTTGTGGATAGATGGATGGATAAATTGGGATATTATATGAACTGATTGTAGGGAGAACAAGGCACAGGGGTGAGAGAAAGATGTTCAGAGAGCCTTTCTCTAATACCGTGCTTAAATTCCATGGTGGTTATGATACAAGTATCCACGGGTGCCAAAATTACGCGACTGTGAGCATGGCAGGTAGCGATGCAACGGATGCACCCCAAGCCAAGACAGTATGATATATGAAATGAAAACAAGGATATTGATAAAAAAAAAAAAAATCCAGAGAAGGTGATGCCTACATTTTAGAATACTCTATCATTGAGAGCAAGAGCTTTCTAATATTTGGGCACATTGGATGGAACTCACGTGCAGCTTCAAGTTGGGTGGCGCCTTAGTCCTGTGGCTTTTCACTAGCCTAGAATAGGTTATTAGGGCAGCCTAAGCGGCCCAGGCAGAAACATTGTCCTGGAGCCTAACCGATCCCAGGAGACCTAAAAGCAGAATCGGTGTGAGATACTGTAATTACGGTACGTGCCCCAGGATGATATCGGGTAGAATTATTGGGGCCCTTTGTAAAGACCTTCGCGGTTTCATAGCTAACCAAATCGCCGCTCGGGTCCTGTAAGGCGGCCGTGATGTTCCTTGGGAAATGGAGTTTTGGTGAGAAAAATGGTTACTTTTATTCGGAACTGTAGTGACCATGTATATTGTGGGAGAGCTTCTATCAATAGAGTGAGAAAGCTTTGTTCACTCAGGCGTGAAGAAATCAACCCTGACCGGCCAGATAATGACGATCAAACGCCGCTCTCGGACGCCGCTCGGAACGGACATGAGGGAGTGGTGAAAATTCTACTCGGGCTGGAAGAGGTCAACCCCGACAAGCCAGATAATAAAGGCAGAACACCGCTCTCGTTTGCCGCTGAGGATGGACATGAGGGAGTGGTGACAATACTACTCGGGCGGGAGGAAGTCAATCCTGACAAGCCGGATAATGACGGCAGAACACCACTCTCGCATGCCGCTAAGAATGGACGTGTGGGGTGGTGAAGATACTACTCGGACGGGAAGAGGCCAACCCTGACAAGCCAGATAATGACGGCCAAACACCGCTCTTACTCGCTGCCAAGGTGGGCCAAACAACGCTCCAGCCCGTTATCAAGTATCGCGTTGAGAGGGTTGTAGCGCTGCTACGGTTTCGCCAATTGGGCATCCTCTATCGATTGGGGAATCCCGCAACTTAAGTGGGATGCACATATATACCATACCTTGCTCCGCCTTTTCATCAATTTCATTTCTATTCTTGTGGGAAGGTAGAGTTGATTACTTATAGATTTCACCCTCTCATATTTAATTCCCCTCTATCTCCGGATTCTTGCCTGCATGTCCTTTTTTTCTTTTTCTTGTACAGTTTTTCTTCCGTCTCCTCTTTTTCTTCCCTCCCTCCAATGCAATAAACTGCATATAGTATTATTATTTTTTAGATAGATAGAGAAACGTGGTGTAAGATAGTGCAAAGATTCTTGAGCTGATTGCCAACGACTATAGATAGACTATACCTACCTATAATACGATAGAAGATTAACTACCATAAATGATATGGTTTAATTAATGTACGATAACACACTTAGCCGATACATACTTACCACCCCCACTATGGACATTAACTTGGAGGGTATGGGAAGCTTAGCACGCAGACTTCTCATGTCACGCATTAGTCTCACTCGTCTCACGATCAATTTGATAGCCCGAAAAATACCAACCGAGAAACCGCCAAGAAGATATGCTGTAGCAGGCATTCAGAGACCACAAGACATCCGGGGGGAAGCTGTGCTAGAGCTCTCGAATAGCCGGTACGCCAACACCGCGCCCCGTGAGATCAGCGGCAAAGATATCAGGGAGGTGTGCCAAATGTCCACAGCGATAATAGAGCTCCTTCCCAATCGCTATGAGAACGCACAAAGGAAAAGCCGGAGGGAGTCTTTCAACTCCCATACTGGGGATGTACTAATATAGGTTGAGGGAAGAGAGATCAAGGAGCCCACAGCGCCTTACAGTTCCATCTGCCAGTAAACAAGAGGGGTGAGGGAAGGTGTAGTGAATAGTTTCTTTCTTTTCCCCTCCTTTTTTGAGATGATATCAAGTGAATCGAGTTTGGAATTAGTGCCATGTTACGGTATGCTAGACGACGGTGCGAATTAAGTTACAAGTCTAGCTAGCGCATGAGTCTAAGGTGCTATTACTTGTCGGGGCTGGACTGGATGCCCGGCATTAAAGTTGTGTTCTTATGATTGTTCCAGCCGAGTGATATTTTATGAAAACAGTTGCAGACTGATGCTCAAGGTGGATTAAGGTTGGACTCCGGCCATCCAAGGGGAGAGTATTCAAGTAATGATTCAAACTTCTGGATTGGCCCGTTTATTGGCAAATACTACTTACGATAAGGTTTTGGTTTCGAAGGAGGTGGGGCTGATTGCTAATACGGTGATTTATTATGCCGTGGCGCTATACTAGTGTGTTGTATCATATTATATCCGGCTGTGTTGATAATGATGGGAAAACAGCATCAAAGAGGTACAGTTTTAGGGTATTCTATCATTGCGAGAAAGGGCTTTCTAATATTTGGACACATTGGATAGAAATTTCACGTGCAGTCTCAAGTTAGGTAACGCTTTAGTCCTGTGGTCTTTCAAGAACTCAGAATGGGTTATTATGGCAGCCTAGGTGGCCGAGGATCCGGAAACATCGTTTTGGAATCTAACCAATCCCGTGTGACCTGGGGGAGATATTGGTGTGAGATACCTGTCTCAAGATGCGATATTGGATGAGTATCATTAGGGGTCCTTTGTGAAGACTATCGTAGTTATATGACTAAATAGATCATCGCGGTTCGCGCTATGTAGGCGCCCAGGATTTTCTTTGGGCACCGGACTTTTGACGAGAGAAATGGCGACTTTGGTTTGTATAGAGTTGGGAAGCCTTGTATATCTTAAGCTAAACCCAATGAGATTACCACTTGTGGTAACTTTTATGGCTTTCACCTAAGATTGTCCTTGCAGTCGGCAGTGTTGACCACCTAGGCTGTCATAGCATGTATAGACCTAGTTGGGTTTATTCTACCGCCGGCACTTGGAGATTTTTGTAGACGGCCGTATTTATGGTATAACACAACACTTCTGCTCAGCATTCCATGTGGTATCCCCACTTTTCCCCATCTCCCAAGAACGCCACCAGCCGAGTGATGGCAACACTTCAAAAAGCACTTGCACAATGGTGGCAGTGGAAACAGTCCGGGTCGCGGGAAGAAGTAGTCTCTGTGTGAGAGGAAATGAATGTCTTGTTCTATTGCTTTCTACGGGTAGTCCTAGACTATATATACAGGTAGAGAGCGATCATAACACGTAGCAGAAAACCTTCTCACACATAAACAGTCACAACAAATAGTCACGACCCTAAACAATAGCTCGTGCCCAAACAACCATCGCACCCTAACTACTACCATGGGACTATATCCATCACCGACTATACTCGATAACCCCTCGTCTGTAACTGTGCAAGCATCAAAGAGCGGAAGATGTCTCAATATACTATCTATAATAGCACCAGCTTCTCCAACAATACGAACTCTTTTAACGTACAGAATAACTATGTTGTTGCCGACGATCGGTCTCCACTCCTGACTTGGCTATCACCCCTAGAGCCCAAGCTACGCCATCGGGACATCCAAGAACGCCGCGTCGACAATGTGGGGGAATGGCTTTTTCAAACTGAAGAATTCAAAAGCTGGAATGCCGGGAGTCAGGAAGGTGAAGATGATAAGGCAGTCTTGTTTTGCTATGGAGGTTCGGGAGTAGGCAAAACATTTATCAGGTAACGAGAATTATTCTCGGGAGAGAGAAGAAAGAGAGTCAATGCTAACAGGCCATGATATCAGTTCGCTAGTAGTGGACAGGTTGTGCGATAAGTCCAGGGGGCGAAACACAGCCATTACATGTTTCTACTTGGACTTCGCGGCGCGAAAAGAGCAGTCTGTGACCAGTATTCTGGGTTCCTTGTTAAGACAGGTTGTTGGCGGAATGGAAAGGGTGCCAGAGGAAATATCACGGGCCTTCCAAGGGCAGAAAATGGCCATTGGTGGACGGGGACCGCGACTCCCGGATATCGTGAAGATATTACAGACCGTCACGTCCTCATTGCGCACATTTATGTGTATTGACGCTTGGGACGAATGTGCAGTAGCGCATCGAGTCAAGCTCCTTAATTCGCTAAAACAAATCCTCGAAACGTCCCTACGTACACGAATATTCATCATTGGAAGGCCTCATGTCCGGACCGAGATCGATAAGCATCTTGCTGGGCGAGTTATAAGTGTGTTGGCAGGTCCCAGCAGAGATGATATCATAGAATACCTTCGTCTGAGACTAGACGAGGACGAAACCCCAGACGCCATGGATGAGAGTTTAGAGGCAGACATTCTGGAGAAGATTCCTGAAAATATGTCGGAAATGTACGTTGGGGCAATACTACCAGGAACCCCGCCACACACAATAGGCTAATAGATATGCATATATGTTTCTACTAGTTTCCTTAAATATCGACGCAATTTTACACGAACCGACAATCTCCCGAAGACGTGAAAAGCTAAACAAAATGACAAATGGATTGGAGTTGGGAGATGTTTATGGTACCACCATCGAGCGGATAAAGGCGCAAGATGGGGGAAAATCGAGACTAGGAATGACAGAATTGATGTGGATCAGTCATGCGGAACGGCCGCCTCAAGCCGATGAGCTCTGCCACGCCCTAGCAGTCGAGCTAGGCTCCACGAATTTCGATGTTGGTAACATCCCTTCAATTTCGACATTGGTGAGCTGCTGCCAAGGGCTTATTACTGTGGATAAGGAGGCATCAACTGTGCGATTGATCCACTTTACTCTCCAGGAGTACCTTTCCGCTCATCCAGATATATTCACTAGACCTCACTCGGCAATGGCAGAAATCTGCTTAACCTATCTGAATTCCCGACAGATCAAAACTCTTTCGACCGCTTGGTCCGCTGATACCCAGAACACAGGATTTCTAGAATATTGTTCAGTATACTGGGGGGTCCATGCGAAAAGGGAGCTCTCGCATTCTGCGAGATCACTTGCACTGGAGGTCCTAAAGGGGCATTATAGCCAGACATTGACCAAATTACTTTTAGCGCAAGTCAAGCATTTCTACCTCTCGCGTTACTATACCTCTCTCCTTTCAGTGGACTACACTGCGCATCATTCTTCGGAATTTCTGATGTTGTAGTTGATTTGATAAAGATGGAATGCTACGATCTCGACAAAGAAGATTTTTTGGGTGGTGGACCGCTTGCATGGGCTGCCCGTAATGGAAATGAGGAAGTGGTTAAAATACTACTCGGGCGGGAAGAGGTCAACCCCGGCAAGTCAGATAATGACGGCCGAACACCGCTCTCGTTTGCCGCTGAGTATGGACATGAGGGAGTGGTGAAAATACTAATCGGACGGCAAGATGTCAACCCGGACACGCCAGTTAATGACGGGCGAACACCTCTCTCGTTTGCCGCTCAGTATGGACATGAGGGAGTGATGAAAATACTAATCGGACGGCAAGATGTTAGCCCCGACAAGCCTGATAATTATGGCAGAACACCCCTCTCGTTTGCCGCTGAGTATGGAAATGAGAGAGTGATGGAAATACTACTTGGACGGCAAGAAGTCAACCCCGACAAGCTGGATAATGACGGCCGAACACCGCTCTCGTTTGCCACTGAGTATGGACATAAGGGAGTGATGAAAATACTACTCGGGCGGGAAGAGGTCAATCCGGACAAGTCAGATGATGACGGCAGAACACCGCTCTCGTTTGCCGCCCAGAATGGACATGAGGAAGTGGTGAAAATCCTACTCGGACGGGAAGAGGTTAACCCTGACAAGCCAGATGATGACGGCAGAACACCGCTCTCGTTTGCCGCTGAGGATGGGCATGAGGGCGTGGTGAAAATACTACTCGGACGGCAAGAGGTCGACCCGGACAAGCCAGATAACGACGGCCAAACACCGCTCTCGATCGCTATCAAGGGAGGCCAGACATCATTTGAGTTCTCTGCCAAAGAGAGTCACTTTGAGAGGGTGGTAGCGCTGCTACAGTCTCGCAAAGCGGTAACCCCCAGTACAACTTAAGGCCTAGGAGACACCGCCTCTTGGAAATAACCGCTGCCCCTTCCTTTCGCAGAATGTTACTCATAGTGATGCACTTGGGTATCACTCTATGTCAATTGGGGAAATCCCCTGAGTCGGAATGCAGATATATGTCATGCCCTCCTGTATCTTTTCGTGATAGTTTCGTGGTTAGGTGACGCTTTATGAGTTTGGGTTTACAAAGCTCCGTAGAGTTGAGTTCGTGGGGGGGTCTCTCTTGTTGTGGGAAGGTCGAGCTTGTAGCTTATAGATTTCACCCAGTCATATTTGATTATTTTCTATCTGTAAATTCTTGCCCGCATCTCATTTTTTTTTCTTTTCTTTAATAGTTTTCACGCCCTTTCCCTTCTTTCCTCTCCTTCCCCCGAACCGATAGTTAAACTACATATTGTGTTTTTTAGATAGAGAAATGTGGTACGATAGTGCAAGGATTATTAAGCCAATTACCAACAACCTTATATTGACTACGTCCATGAGAAAAAACCAGTTACTGTAAAGTATATACAGTCGCTTGATAAATAGCACCATATTAACCCCAGCTGTACGATTCTTGATGTTTCGTTGGTGTGCTTGGGAGACCTGGTGCAACCAATGTAGACTACTTCTCGCTTGATTAGCCTGCACACTTTGTTGATAAGGTAATATAAGCACGGTTTTGTGGCGCAGTCGGTGGAAACGTAGAGAGGTATGGTCGAGATGGGTGAAGTTTAACGAGTTAATTGTAGTGCTTGGTGTTTGTCTTGTGGGCTATTAGAATTCGTGGTAGACTCTGAGCTTTATATGTCGTAACTCTAGGCATCTCTATATCGTACTCGCTGCGGATATAGCATTCTTACTCGAAGTCATGTATGATAGATGAAACATCATTTGTTAGGCCATGTGCGGTGGCTGTAGCTTTGTGGCGTGGGATGTGTGTGAAATGCTGTTCCGCAACACAATTAGTCATTGGGGCGCGCGGTTGTCTCTCAAACGGCTATGATATGTGGTTGTTGAGAGCGACACGGCAAGGTCAGATTTCACTCCGGCCATGATCACCAACTTCCGACTCTGCCGCCCACTAAAACCACAACAGACACAGTGACACCTGAAACGTTAAAAGTTAGCGCGGCGATCTGTGATAACGCATTCTGACGCCCGAAATAGGCTACCCATTTAAAGTTTTCTTGAACGAGATTTTGGCGTTGCCACCAGCCTAATTTAGGTTGCTGGAAATAGCCGCGCGCCTGCTGTCTCATGCGGCTTTCTGTGGCTGGTGCTAGGCTCACATTTGGAACAGTAGTTTCTGCTCTCACTTTGTATACTACGCTGTCTGTTCTGGGGGTCAAATCCACTACCAGACGGTAGCCGACGTAAGACGCGTCAAACGTACAGAGGGGTTCACTAAAATTCGGAAACTAAGCGCGGTGGAACAGGGCCAAGATATTGGACGATCACAATATCTGGAAAGAATGCTCGGTTATACGACAGCTTAAAACAACACTTGTTGCACTAAGTGATTAGTCATGGCCGAGCTTGAATAGTTACCCTTGCACTGTACTGTGATCTAGGTAATAGTGCTGGAGTTTGGCAGCAGTGCTCTCAACGGTCCAGGGGCTCGACAGGGCCCGGAGGACGGACTGCCAAGACCCCAGGACGGGACGAGACGAGAGAAAGTTTGCCGTCCTCGTCCGTGAATTATAAAAACAGCCATCATCAGCAAGGACGTCGGGCCTGGCGATTTGAGACAATATTATGTAGTATGTGCATGAAGACTGCGGGTTTATTGTGGGAATTGTAGTCAACTGTAGTCATTTGTAGGGGAATGTGGGGGGACTGTGGGGGACTTCCGGGATGGTCATCAGCAAAAAAAAAATCTGTCTTTTGTGCTCTACGGTGAGCCATGTCGTTGAGTTTTACGTTTTAGCTAATCGCGAGTGATCCCAGTTAATCATGATGCTTCCGATTATGTCCCCTAATGATCAGATACAAATCTTAATTTTAGCAAAATATGAGCTATTTTTATCAATATCTCATAGACATTTTACAATACAAAGTTGTATGTTATGAACTCAAATTTCTCAACTTCGGTATGTAAAAGGTCCATGAGTTCTTAATAAAGTACCTACGCAAAAGTCTTGGTGAAACGGCCTTTTTACACCAAAACTAGCCATGTTTGATTAGTCCCCACACCAGCAATTCCTTCAAATACTGTTCATGACCTATCTAATTATTTTCACATTCATTGTAGCTTTCACCTGACACCACTTATTGGGTCAATTTACTCTATGGCTCTAAGCTGCATGTCTTCAAAGTTGATCATACCCGTTGCAAAGCCAATTTTGTATGTAAAATGACACTTTTTGACCAACTGAAAACTTTAGAACTACATAACTTTTCCAATTCTTTATTAGATTTATTAAGAGTTTGGTAGAATTAGGAGATAAGCAATCTAACTACATATAAGAAGTTAGGTTAGAAAATTCTTTGTAGTCAATAAACTAGAGGTAGCTAAAAATCGATATTTTTGGTGTAAAAAGCCTATTTCACCAACACTTTTGCGGATGTACTTTAAAAATTGCTCATAGTTTGCAGAAAACAGAATTAATATCACCTTCTTTAGTCAAACTAATGGGATTTTTAATATTGCGATCATAGGACTCACGATGTGCCAAAACGTAAAACTCAAAGACATGAGGTACAGGGAGCAGGCTGTTTTTTTGCTGATGGTGGGGGACAGTGGGGAATGGTGGAATTAGTATAGGACGACAGGAAACTGTGAGTGAAGACTGGTGACAGTGGGGTACTGCCAGTAAATGTAGGGGACTGCAGGGGACACCTAGGGACTGCAAAGGGGGCCATCAGCAAAAATAAAATCTGTCTTTTGTGCTCCACGGTGAGCCATGTCATTGAGTTTTACATTTTGGCCAATCGCGAGTGACCCCGGTTAATCATGATGCTTCTGATTGAGTCCCCTAATGATCAGATACAAATCTTAATTTGAGCAAAATATGAGCTATTTATATCAATATCTCATAGACATTTTACATTACAAAGTTATATGCTATGAACTCAAATTTCTCAACTTCGGTACGTAAAAGGTCCGTGAATTCTTAATTAAAAATGCTCATATTTTGCAGAAAACAGAATTAATATCATCTTCTTTAGTCAAACTAACGGGATTTTTAATATCACGATCATAGGACTCATGATGTGCCAAAACATAAAACCCAAGGACATGAGGCACAGGGGGCAGGCTGTTTTTTTGCTGATGGGACCATAATATTTTTATCCAATTGATGATTCTAATCGTAACTCAAACTATAGAGTCTAATAAAAGACTGGAATATAGCATGAGCTATTGTGAAATCAAAATGCAATGCATGTTTACTAGTTACTCAAAAATGAAGATAAATAGATTGTAATAGAGATAATTGTAGAAAAGCTGAGATACCACAGCAGATTCTACAGAATACCTCTTGATACTCCAACTTACAGCCAAGCCATCGAACAATACTCTCTTGTATTAGTTTTCTTTTGATTGCTTATCTATTTCTTCAATTAAATAATTGTAGCAGTACTAGCACTAGTCTAGTTGATCAGCAAGCGATTTTACCCACTCTCAATATATCTGCCAGTGAACCTGCCAGGATCGTAGGAGATAATTCCTTGTCCCAAGAAACTATTTGGGATTTTGATATTGGTAATATTCCTGGTATACTCAATACCGGGGATCTTGATTGCACCCAAGATATGGGAGGAGACTCTAGCCATGTGTAACATTCCTAGTTCAGTGGTGAGGTGCAATAGGTAATGATCAATCTATATAGTAGAGGAAAACATTCTTAGGTCGTTCCTATATTGTAGACCTTTATATAATGCTGTTCTCATGCTATGTCGATCATGAAGAGGGAAGTATATAAAGAAATATCATTCAAGATAGTAGATGGGAAAGTACTTAGATAACTGCGTGAGGAGCTATCTACAGGACCTTTTTTTATTTTTTTATTTTTTTATTTTTTTATTTTTTTATTTTTTTATTTTTTTATTTTTTTTATATTTTTTTTATCTCCTGTAATTTATTTGTTCTATCTAGCCGGTAGCTAAGTAGATACAAAGGCTGTTCTAAACCCATCAAGGTCCATGTAGCCAAAAACCTTCAACTACAGTCCATCCTGCATTCTCAAAGCTAAAACCCTCTGATCCTGCCCGACAAATGTAACTACTTTGAAGCTGGCAGAAACTGAAAGCCCTGTACTATGGGTAGAAACTACCAAGAAAACAATAGGCCTGAATACCATGAACAAAAAATCTTCTCAGACATGTACCCCCAAAGAAAAGGCGCAAAACAATAGTGAGAAACCTATGAAACAAGAAAAGAAAACTGCAAGCCCAGCTAGAAATCCCAACTCCATTGACAAAATGGCGGATATACCAACCCACAGGAGTATACACAAGGGCTGTAGTAGCCAGGGCATATAATCTAGTAGCAAGAGTTGAGGCGAGGACCAGTGGGAGATCCATATAACTAAGCCGGTTGCGGCGGAAAGGTGTGACAAATGAAGCGAGACCCGAGGGCCACCGGAACCATACTGGATTGAATGGATGCATAGCTCACCAAGGATAGAGCCAGAGGCGGTACCCTGAACACCCTAGGAATCAGACAGTTGCACCCACACGCACTTAGCCATGTGAGATCCCAGGTCCGGACCATCATAAGAAGACAGAGGCCGGCGGAAAGAGAGTGGCTTGTAGCTGTAACAGAGCGACTGGACAAAACTGACAGAGGAAAGAGGAGGGGTAGACCCAATACTGAGAAGTACGAAGCAAAGGACCACCAAAGGATTACAATTTTTCGACAATGCGACTGTACCCACTGAAGTGCTCAGAAGATAGTGCAATACCAGAGTGCAGAGCCACCGCGACCACTACTTCACCGATAACCCGAAGCTGCGCAATGCTTATGACGAGGGGAAAGGGTTGCTGATTGTGCAAATATTAAGTGAGGGCAGCAAAACAAGTGTGGACAAGGGGTAGGGGATTGCAACTGTGAGACTCCATAGACAAGAGCACCCAAATACTCAAGCCATCAGAAGGCAAACAGAGGGAGGAGAGGAGGGAAGGAGCTTCACCCTCCTAGGCAGCGTGGCCATCAGAAGAGAGGAGAGGGTAAGATTCCCCACGATGATTTTACCGGAGTAGTGATTTCAATTGGAAGGAAAATAGGAGAAATGGTTTGTGAGCTATCTACAGGACCTTTTTTTACTTTTTTTACTTTTTTTATTTTTTATATCATGTATTCATTGTTAGGTACAAGAACTCGTATGCAGTACTAGCTATGGCATAAACAAAACCATAATCCCAAAATCAAATAGCAAAGTAAAACCTTAACAATTCTTCTCTAAACTGTATCGAGTACTCGATACGGCACGATTCATGGTATGATATAGGAAAAATAAAAACCATAAACTATCTGATCGAAATATTATTTAATCAAGGAAATAACACTCAAACGTGCCTTGGTAGAGGGGAAGAAAATAAACCCCCAGCTGGAGGAAATGAAGGAAAAATCATAGAAACTGGAGAAGGTGCCTGTAAGGGAAACATATTAGGGGGAAAATTCGTAGTGGTTGTTCGAATAAATTCAGCTAATGAAATAAGTAAAGAACACGAAAAACAAAGAGGGGCATTGAGGGTGACTGAGTGGACACCTTGGAGGAGGCGGGCTCTGGGTTCGGAGTTGGTTTCGCATCGAAGAATAGTATAGGTGAAGGTCTTATTTTCCTCTCCGCACAAGGGGTATACGAGAGAGACCTCAGATCGGGACCAGGAGGAGGGGTGGGCAGCAAGATAGAACTTTTGGGATCTTATCTAGTGGATGCGACCTGCAGTGAACTTCTCTAGTCCCATGAACAGATGGGGTTTCAGGGTGAGAGGAAATCGGTAGTATTCGGGAGTAGGGAGGAAGGACTTCCAGTGGTCCATCATCATAGTACTCATACTTGAATGACGTTCTGCGGCTCAAAACTCCCTTTTCACATTAGCTTTCAGACTAAATCCAGGTAGGGCGTTGGAGGTCCTGTGGGCATGAATATGAATAATGGCTCAGGGCCATGACAGACTTCTACAAATCTCGAGAAGACCTTACTTAACACTTATATCTACAATTACTTTTTAAAAAATGATAAGCAATGTGAATTATAACCTAAACCTCAGGTGTGCTTTATTTGGCGTATTGCAGACTTTGAAAGGGCCAAACCTAATGGCAAGCGCTCATCTACCATACCCTAATATTCCTTTTCTGAACCCATATCAAGAAAGCAAGGGTAGTCACAAGCCTGCCTATTACATCGTTGTACCTTAAAGCACTCTTGAAAAGCATGGTCATGTTTGTTCAACCCACCTTTTCAAGTGTACAAGCTTACCTTGTTACATGTTTGCCTTACGGCAACTGTACATCTGTACTTTTTTGTACAGGCACAGAAGGACATTCTACATTAAAGTTGGGACATTTAACAGTCTCATTCAAACTGGTCTGAGTTGTTAGAACTCTTGATACTACAACAAACAACTTGAATAGTACGCTCTTCCTTATATAAACCCCTTGCTACCCCGGGATATTCCTTCTCTACTCCTTCATTACCTTCTAATCAATCTACAGCTTCTCATGGTCCTTCTTAGTCCTCCAAAAGCAACTTTTCCCTTCACAATAATATGTTATATATAAACGAGAACTGTTTTCTGTAATCATACAGTCTTACTCACATTTCACACCAACTATACCGGTAAGTCTCGTCCTTGGTTGCTAACGTCCGAAATGAGCTGTTCTCAGGCGTTTCATAGGCTATACTGATTGATATCCATAGAATACCGGTAACGTACTGTTAATTGAAGCGAAGCTTTTTGATCACTTCTACGTCCAAAAAGTAAGTTTGTGCCATAATTCGTCTCTTTCCTTCCTTCCTCAACCTCCTAGAGATACCGATCTGAGGCCTGGTCTTTCTCACTTCCTTCTGGGGCACGATGAAGCGCTGCATAAGTTCTTGAATGAACTTGTGCACGGCTCGTACGAGCTCTTCAAAAGCCTTAATGTGAAACGATAGATGATCACTATTCTCTAGATACACTAGCGGCTCTCCTTTTTCGCTTGCTATCTCCCCTTATAATTAGTCTTCTATTTGTCTCATTTGCACCTTTGCCAAGATGGAATGATTACTGATCAATATTTGCTAGATTTCTTTGTGATTTCCTGTCTTCTTCTATACGCTAAGAACATTCTCGCCTAATTCAGGTTAGTCTTCTGCATATCCTATGTAGTCTTTTTTACAGAGAATCTACTTAGTTAATAGTATGCCTCCAATTCGTGGTTATAGTCGTGTCACCACTGCCATCTTGCGGACTGAGCTCAACCTCACTGGTGAGGGATGAACCGTGAAAGGGAGGAGATACCGCGCTGTTCGGACATACATTCTCCAAAAGTGTAATGAGAGGAATATCACCTTTTGCATGCAGGCTGGTGACCCTTTGTGGAATGAAGTTAGGACAGAGACCTTCGCACACATTGCCCTCAGAGGCTTCTGAGCCAAATTCAACTCCAACCGGAATGGCCAACATCGGGCCTACCATGTTGCTCTGGATGCTCTCGTCATGGACATCCTGAAGAAGGCAGCTGAGTCTCGTAGAAATGCCAGACTTAATTCTGATACCGAGAAAGAGGGGAGAGATGGGGGCACTGGCGGTGCATCTGGATTCAGATCGAGAGACGAAAGGGCCGTTGCTAGTTCCCAACTGACCGTTCACGAGGAGAAACAGGTACGAATAATATTCATTTTGACTACAGGTGCCGAGCCTGGGCGGGCTCGCTAGCTTCTATGGATAAACCGTGGTAATAACGCTATGCCAAACAAGAGTTGGCTGGTGGTTCTCAGGCACTACACTTTACAGGAGCTCGGCGAAGCTACCTGTTAGTACATAGAGGACGGCAAGCACCCCCAGCAGTTCATTGGAAGTCTCTGTGACATTTAAGGCCTGAATGTCACTGCCGATAGCGCCGACCAGATCGAGTTGATCGACGACGATCAGGTCAATACCTGGCTTCGTCTCTCCCAGTGCTCCACCCTCACTATCGCCTGCTTCCTGCACCGAGTAGCTATTGCCCCTCCTGATGGTGGAGACCCTGTTCGTCCCAATACACCTCTGGTTGGGCACAGCTGGAACTATCTCTTCCCCGGCCAATTCAACGTCGCCGAGTTCTACACTGAGCCCGAATCTGACTCAGATGAGGAGGACAATATGGAGCAGGATGCAAGGTGCAGAAGGACCTTTCCTAGGTCCCACAACGGCTGGCAGAGGAGAATTCTGAGCAATGATTGTAGGGTTGTTAGGTTCCAGACCCACTCTCGGGAACTGATTTCGCGCGCTCGAGTGAGGCAGGGGCTGGCGTATATGAGCCATTATGCAGGACAAGATGTTCCAATGGTTGCTCTTCCCCCAAGGATCCCACCTCCCAGGTGTGAGGTGTCCGTACATGACTCTATTGAGGAAGCCGCTGATGATAATTGTGGGAGTAATGGGGGTGATGGGGGTAATGGGGGTGATGAGGGGTAGTGGGGGTAATGGGGGTAATGGGGGTAATAGAACCAAGGGGGGCAATGCCTCGGGTTTATTTGCGCTGGGCAGTGTCTTCTTTGAGCTTTTGGTTAGTTTTTCCTTTTGTTTCACTGGCTTTCTTAGGTTTTGCTTTCATTTCTATCTATGTGTTTGGCGCCGGGGTGGGGTTGGGGCTTGTTTGTGCCGAGTAGTGTCTTCTTGGGTTTTTCAGGTGGGCTCTCTTTTATTTCACGGGTTTTTTCATACTTTGTTTTGCTCTCATTTCTATCTATGTGTTGGGTGTTCTGGGACTCATTTTATGCCGGGCTGCGTCTTCTTTGAGCCTTTGGGTAATTGTTCTTTAGTTTTACGGGCTTTGCTCCTCTGCTTGTGCTTTGCTTCTATCTATTAATCGTTGTCTTAATCCTGTTTGTGCTTTCATCTGGCTTTCCTATATTTTACCTAGTAGTCTTAGATTTTAATGTTTTTAGTAGTCTTTTTATTTTTGGAATTAGTTGAGTGCAACAGAAAGCTTTTCTGGGACACTAAACATCCCTTTTATCCTTTATCCTATCCTAGTATATATAATCTAATCTTTTGAAATGATAAGTTATATTTATCCAAGTCCCGCATATGAAATCCTATCCCAGCAATCCTGAATAGACAGTCTCTATTCAGCTCAGATCCATCTATGCATGTAGCCTATAGGACATTCAGAGGCCAAATGGCTGTAGGATAGTCCAAGCCTATGCCAATGATTCTCATGGACCTTGGGTCATAGCTAGCAGTCCGTGTAGTAACAATAACATAAAGCTTGTTCCACCGCAATACGACGCTATTCGTCTTCAATAGGATGCCGTGAGTTCAATTCCTGTTGGAGCTTTTATCTCTATATCTAATTCCTTTTTCTCCTCTAGTTCTTTCATATAAACACGCAATCATGAATGGAAATAGGGGCAGAGGTCAGTCATGCCTCCTGGAGGCCAATGTGAGCTCTCTCAAGACTTAAATATCCCATTCTTGACCAGAGTAGTAGGACTACATCAGGAAAATGTAAAAACACGTCCTGGTCCACCAGGGGGGGTTACGGTCCCCCTGGTGATCCCTGGTGCACGCTGGTGCATGCCGGTGCACGGTCGCACACCTCGGTTATGCGAAGTGGACCAGGGTGGGACAGTGCGGACCAGGGAGGACCATGGGGACCAAAACTCCCCCTGGTGGTTCAGGAGCGTTCAGGACCACCCTGGACCGTGCAAAAACATTTTCCTGATGTAGCCCCCTTAGCCCAGGCATCATCGTCGAGACCTCCAGTAGCCATCGCGGATATTTCAATGCCAGTACCGGAAATACAACGACGAGTTCATTTTGAGGAAGAGTAACCTAAACATATTGACGATGATGACATTGCTCCTAAACGTCGCCGATGGGACGAATGACGTCCTGCTCAACCACTGTTATGGGGTAACTAACTCAAAGGAATAGAGAAAGTTAGGCAGTATCGTATTCAAGATAATCAGAGGGAAGTCAGGAAGGCTCAGGAAATGATGGTTCGATAAAGGTAATGTAATAAAATAGAGGTTCTCGAATTTTTAAACTTGATAACTTGTTATATTGGTAAGGTCTCTTCTCCGTTGCTTGATTTTCTCAAACTCAGGGGAATAGCCCTTACTACTTATACTAAATTCTCGCTACTTCCTGTTTCCTAACAATCATGTATCTTTCTAGGATTTCAGCTTTGTCAAAGGAAGTGCGAACACTCTTTGACCCTGAATAATTGCCCTACTCGAACTCAGAGAACTCCCGATATCTATTTCATCTGAGGGTGTCCCCACTCCACCAGTAGATAGTCTTCGATCTCTTCGTCCTAATAGACTAGGTTCATATATGTAGTCGCAATGCCAATATACCAGTAGTCTTTTATAGTGAACTATCGAGTGTTCAGTTCGAATAGCCCAATAATAACGCATAATACATAATATGCATATGCACCGGATAAGGAGTCAAGTATTCTTACTTTATCTTTCAAATCAGGAGTCAGCTCCATAAAATGTGAGTTCTTCCGGTATTCCGAGTAGTCAACATAGATGCCTCTAGTTGCTCCTACCTCGGTAAGTTGAGGTTGGACCTACGCTCCTCCATTATGGTGGCGCAGCCTCTACTAATAATGATGAGCTATTCTCGTGTGGGTAACAACCACTCCTGCATCCACTTCCACAGAGAGTCAGGAGCCGGTTAAGATATGTAAGTAAATCTAATAATATTTTCAATTGACAGGCTTATAAGAAATAGTGCGGAGGACACCCCAACGCTGATTCTAAATGGTTTTTTACAGAGGGTTCTAAATGGCCCTTCGCAGGGGCTTGCATCACAAGAGCAGGTAGCACAATTACATTCCGGCTATTTCAGAGACGATTCATCACAATTCTCACCCTATATTCCTGAAATACCTGAAGAGGAAGAAATTATGCCGTCCCATTCACGACATAGTATAGCTGATCCAGACTTTCCAGAGTCTAATATCGGGACCCCTATCACACTATCGGCAAAAAGCAATACATTGCAGGGTGAGGCGAGGATAATCTTTGACAACACTGCAAATATGGTCCGGTATCATACGTAGTTTGTTAATCTCTTTGTAAAGCCTGCTAAAAACGATACGCTTCTGGAAGGTTATTGTGTAAAGGCAGCTAGAAAGTTAGGGTGGGGAAATAGGGTAATGGAAAGGCGGGCAATGACTTTTGTAAGTTCTTGAATTGACGAAGAATGTCCTATTAGAGACTGAGCACGGCTAATTAGATACATTTAGTTGAAATCGAGGCAGTCTAGCACCAGGTCATATCTAGTTTCAGAGAGCACGAACATGATTGAGGACCTGTATGACATCTCACAAATACCACCAGCCGAAATGAAGGCGCGAGTTGCCTATTTGCTCGAAAATGATCAGTTTACATTCCACCCAAGTAAACAACAAGTTAGTAAACTCAGATTGTTCCTGGTGAGACAAGATAAGGCTTACTGAAACAGGACTATGGTTGGCTCTTTTCTGCACCAGAGATAGTAAAACTCTTGTTTCATAAGTGGTACCGGGGTTCGAGAATGCGAGGGAGGACCGATAAATCATTTGTTAATCGTACTAACGACATCCTGATATGCCTTACCATGGCATATCTGTATCATTCTCTGAAGGCTTGGAGTTCCAGATCATTTGTTCAACCTTCAGATTGTTCCGCTCTGACAGCACAAAGTTAGTATTGATTCATTTTAAGGTTCAAATCCGCCGTTGTAAAGCCTATCCTACTTACTAGAAAATTTAGATGTCTATCTTCGACAGCGTGCTACCTGACAAAGACTGCCGCCAGGAGTGCGAGATAAACTCATTGAAGATACAAAAAAAGGTATTAAGAAAATGCTGTGGGAGGGTGGATTGATACCGGATCAGGAGTCTCGTGCCTCACTGGAGGACAGAGAAGCCATAGGATATTTGGATTTGCAGATTTCAGACGATGAGGAAAGCGAGGTGGAGGACGATCATTCAGATCCCGAAGTGGGGGAGGCAGTTGAGGCTCCCGAAGAGGAGTTGAATGGGGACGTGTAATGTCCTATTTGGGACAAATGTAGATTTAAATAAAATAAACAAATTAAAGAGCTTATTATTATTATTATTATTATTATTATTATTTTGAATATGCCACTTAGAGTTAGACTTCAACCCAGTTGGTGAAAAAAAACATCAGGGGAAAGTCGCTTAGGGGTGAGGGAAAGTCCCAAAGAGCCATGAAGAAGGCAGGAAGGTGAGAACAGTGAAGGAATAAGCCAGCACAAGGCCACGCATCATTAAATAATAGACTGTTCTCATCGCGAAAGCGAGGAATAGCGTCGGCTTAGATATTGTATACACGGAGAAATTATTGGAGGTGGATTAGGTCATGGGGCAATGGCAAGGAGGAAGAGGAGAAATAAGCG
>NESQ01000282.1:0-130058 GCA_003070745.1 Tuber borchii | reverse complement strand
AGTTTCAAGGGAAACGACTACATCCGGTCGCATTCCACTCCCGAAAACTCAACTCGGCAGAAATGAACTATGACATTCACGACAAGGAATTGTTGGCTGTTCTCGTTGCCTTTATGGAATGGAAACATTACCTCCAAGGAACGGAAAAGCCAATTACAGTCTATACCGATCATCAAAATCTTCAATACTTTCTGACCACAAAAGCTTGGACAGCACGCCAAATTCGTTGGGCACAGAAATTATGTGACTTCAACTTCGTTATCGTCTATCGACCAGGCTCGAAGGGAGGAAAACCTGATGCTTTAAGCAGGCGGCCGGAGTACCGCCCTGAAGAGGGAGCTACGCATCGCGAACAGCAAATCCTACAACCTAAACACTTCGGAAAATTTCAAATTGCGATTGTTTGGGGGGAAACTTCTTCACCGTTATATCAGGAAATTCCTCAGTCAGAAACAGAAAACCAGATACGAGTTCAAAGACTTTCAGAACATGCAAGAATCCCAACTCGAGGTTCCAAACTTGCAGCAGGACATGACCTCTATAGTATCGAAACCTTAACGATCCCAGCAAAAAATCGGCACCTTGTTAAAACCGGATTAGCTATTGCAGTTCCAAGTGGTACTTACGGTCGTATTGCACCAAGAAGTGGCTTGGCAACCAAAGCTATAACGGTAGATGCTGGAGTTATCGATGCAGACTATAGAGGTGAAATCAAAGTCCTTCTCGTAAATCATGGCTCTTCAGATTTTGAAATTCAGAAAGGAGATCGCATTGCACAACTCGTAGTGGAAAGAATAGATGATCAAGATTGGATGGAAGTGGATGAGATGGATGAGACAGAAAGAGCTGGACAAGGATTTGGCAGCTCAGGACGAGGATTAGAGTTGAAAGAAACTCAACCGACGATATGCTTTCTCCATTCAAGTGGCACACATGAATTCTATGATACCTCCGATATCAACCACCACCCGATACTTCGAAAAGGACAAATTCTATTGTCTAATGCTATTATCGCAAAAGCAAACCTTAAGAAGTTCGAAACTGACTTTTTAGAAAAAGTTCGACAAGTGGCAAATGAGGATCAAGATTGGCTGCGGAGAAAAGATGAATTGGAGACTATAATAAGAGAAGGAAAGGAATTGCCGAAACAATGGACTCTATCCGATGATCTACTTTACTACAAGAACCGACTATATATTCCAGCAAACGAAGACCTGCAAACACTTATCGCCAAAGGATGTCACGACTCGCAAGTAGCAGGACACTTTGGACAAGACAAGACACTCGAAATTATTACGCGAGACTTCTACTGGAAAGGACTCACCGACTGGATTAACGACTATGTACGATCCTGCACCACTTGCCAACAAGCCAAGTCTCCAAGACATGCACGATTTGGTTTACTTCAACCCTTACAAGTACCCTTTGCAGCTTGGGCTTCGACTTCGGTAGATTTTATTACTCAACTACCAAATTCAGCAGGATATACACAGATTATGGTCGTAGTAGACCGGTTCACAAAAATGGCACATTTTATCGGATTAGAAGAAAAAGCATCTGCACGAGATGTAGCAGAAGCATTCCTTAAAGAAGTATGGAAACATCACGGGCTACCCTCAGAAATCATCTCAGATATGGACGCGAAGTTTGCTGGCGAATTTTGGGAATCATTGTGCACAAAACTTAACATCAAACGAAAAATGTCGACTGCGTACCACCCTCAGACTGATGGACAAACAGAACGAGTGAACCAAGTACTGGGAGGCTACCTCCGAATATTTGTCAACTACGATCAGGATGATTGGTACCACCTCTTACCTCTTGCCGAGTTTGCTTACAACAACTCGACAACCACTGCACACAAAATGACCCCCTTCTTCGCAAACTACGGTTATCATCCTCAGACTGAATGGTTAAAAGAACGAGAAGCCCGGAATCCAGGAGCTAACATGTACGCTCACTGGATGCAAACGATACATCAACAAGCAAGAGAATCCCTCGAAAAAACAAAGGAAGCCATGGGACGATATCATGATCGAAAGGCTAAGCAACAACCAGATTTTAAAATTGGAGACCTGGTTATGCTCAACGCAAAAAATATTCGCACAAAACGCCCTTCGAAGAAATTAGCCCCCAAACTCTACGGCCCTTTTAAAATCCTAGAACAACGAGGAAACCTTGCCTATAAAATCGAACTATCGGACCGTTGGAAAATCCATCCGGTATTTCATG
The DNA here is from genome assembly GCA_003070745.1 of Tuber borchii. Classification (NCBI taxonomy): domain Eukaryota; kingdom Fungi; phylum Ascomycota; class Pezizomycetes; order Pezizales; family Tuberaceae; genus Tuber; species Tuber borchii. The sequence goes on along the minus strand of NESQ01000282.1, from coordinate 127,826 downwards.
TATCGTTACTCGAACCCTACCGAACTTCCATTCGACCGGCTCGAGAACAACCGCCTATGCAACCCGAAGAGATCGATGGAGATCTTGAATGGGAGGTGGAAAAAATTGTTAAAAGTGAAATAATCTCTTATGAAAGACGGGTTAGAGGAAGACCCCAAACATTCCACGAAATAAGGTATTTCGTTAAGTGGAAAGGGTGTTCAGAAGATGAGAATACCTGGGAACCACCTGAGCATTTGGGAAATGCGAAGGAATTGGTAGATATGTTTCATAGAGAAAACCCGGAAATGCCATCATTGGGCTAAGTAGTATTACTCGGAAAGGTTTTCCTGCCGTGGCCAAGCAAACGCGGAAGGTTTTTTACCCTACCCTGTAGAGTACTAAAAGGATTTAATATTTAATGTTTATCGCTACTTATGTATTATATGTCAAGAAGGATTTTGGGGACAAAACCTTTTGAAGAGGGAGCTAGTGTTACGCACATGAGAATAGCTCGCCAGTATTATTAGTAGAGGCTGCGCCACCGTAATGGAGGAGCGTATGTCCAACCTCAGCTCACCGCGGTAGGAGCAACTGGAGGCATCTGTGTTGACTACTCGGGATACCGGAAGGACTTACGTTCCATGAAGATGAATTCTGATTGGAAAGATAAAGTGAGAATACTTTATTTCCGGTGCATATGCATATTATGCATTATGTATTATTATCTGACTATTCGAACTGATCACTCGATAGTTCACGATAAAAGACTATTGGTATGTTGGCATTGCGACCACATATATGAACTTAGTCTATTAGGACGAAGAGATCGAAGACTATCTACTGGTGGAGTGGGGACACCCTCAGATGAAATAGATATCGGGAGTTCTCTGAGTTCGAGTGGGGCAATTATTCAGGGTCAAAGAGTGTTCGCACTTCCTTTGACGAAGCTGAAATCTTAGAAAGATACATGATTGTTAGGAATCTGGAAGTAGCGAGAATTTAGTATAAGTAGTAAGGGCTATTCCCCGGAGTTTGAGAAAATCAAGCAACGGAGAAGAGACCTTAACAATATAACAAGTTATCAAATTTAAAAGATTCGAGAACTTCTACTTTATTACTTTACCTTTATCGAACCATCATCTCCTGAGCCTTCCTGACTTCCCTCCGTTACCTCGAATACGACCCGGCCTAACTTTCTCTATTCCTTTGAGTTAGTTACCCCGTAACAATTACTTATTACTATGCTAATTCTTCTTTAATAACTACAGTATCATACCTGAAGTATTCTAAACATCTCTCTTCAGACCAAGAATCGAGATCAAAGGCAATAACCGTATAGTCAAGAGGTGCGCGGTATCTTGGAGGGTCCTCTTCTTCATCCAAGTACCATGCTAAACGTTTGCGAGTTTGCATAAAGTGATTTGAAAGCAGTAAAAGAGTAGCAGACGTGGAAGCTGAAGCACCCGCAGCAACAGAGATACTTGTCTTATTGCTATTCATGGTACCAGGCTTAGGGTGTGCAGAGTGTTGTATATTTGAAGAGGTTTTGTTGGATAATCCTTACCCGGATGACACAAACTGACCATGGTTGCTAAATCCTCTCAGAGCGCACCCGGCCACTATTCCACTTCCATTAACCTAGTGGCTCTTTAGCCGAACTTGCTAAATCCCCCTAATTAACCATCCTAGATAAGGACAATTTACAATGAGCCTAATTTCTGAATTATTGAAATGTTAACAATCTCGTCTTTTCCAAAATTCACAAAAGCTTATACTTCTTAGTACCAGACATTTTGAACTGTCCTGGCCCAGGCCAGTTCATTGAAAGCGATATGTTACGGTAATTCTCTTAGCAAGACATGTAGTTCAATTTGGTGATAAGCATTTCCCATACATCTAGGGATGATGTAAGCCGGGGGGGGCCAGACAAGAAGCCTCTAGCCGAATGGCGAAATAAGCGAATAACTTCCAGAAGACAATGACCAAGAGTTGCTACCTTGATTTTTAGACACAAGGGAGGTTATGGATAGGAGCCATTAAAATAATCTCGGTTGCAAGCTGCCGCTTTCCAGTGTGGTGTGGGGTCAAGAGTTCAATCACATTCAGTGCTTACTTTAATTCGTGCTGGTTGCCCCTGTAACGTACTATGGCTGAGTTTGGTAACACCACAAACACATCCGCTAACTCACTCTGTCATACCGCTGTGTCATACCGCCGTGTCTAATGGTTGCACTGCATGGCAACATGTTTGATGGCAATGAGTGAGGCTAAATAAGGCTGCGGAAATTGAACAATTCCCCTAATCCTTCCCCATTTCCCTGACATCAAGATAGTCGCTGAGTTGTTTCTACGAAAGGTGCTAAATCACCTCGCTTTTCTTCATCTTCACGCACAGAAAGCTTTTGTATACTCCCCCATTACCCGTTAATTAACTCTTCATATTTCTCTATCATTTCTACACCCAACAAATACATTTGACAGATCAGCATGGCCCAGACTACGATCAAATTTGGCAACAACAATGACCACTGCATCACCACAATAGGGAGCCACAACAAGACAGTCAATAAGACAGTTCATAAGACAGTTTATATTAAATCCGACGAGGATGCACAAATAATGCGTTGGCTCTCCCCGTTAGAGCCAGAAAACAGACATCATGGCGTACGGAGCGAACGATATGAAGGGGTTGGGGATTGGTTTTTCGAAACATCCGAATTTCGGGAGTGGAGGGATACTGCAGGTGGAGTGGATAAGGCTGTTTTGTTTTGTTCCGGAAATCCGGGAGTCGGCAAGACATTCTTGAGGTAAGTGGCGAGGATCTTTGAAGAAAACTAATATCACTAACGATGAGAACTACTAGCTCTCTAGTGATCGACAAACTATGCGATGAGGCAAGGAAGGAAGATATCGCTGTTGCATGCCTGTATTGCGACTTTCTTGGGCAGCAAGAGCAGACGACTATGAACATTATAGGGGCGATTTTGAAGCAGCTAATAAGCAAGGGGGCATCCCAGAAGATATACATCAGGCATTTCAAGATGGGAAAAAGGCGGTTGGTGGCCGAAGGCTTCTGCTCGCGGATTTGATGCGAATGTTAAAGATCGCTATCGCTTCGTTACGTCAAGTTTTTATCTGTATAGATGCGCTCGATGAATGCCTACCGAAGTATCTTCCAGGCCTACTTGGGTCGCTAAGAGATATTATTCGGGAGTCCACAACGACTAGAATCTTCCTCACCGGGAGGTCCCATGTTGGGGGAGCCATTCAGCAATACCTCATGGGGGCAGTTGTGATACCCATCAGTCCTAACATGGATGATGTGAAAAATTACCTGGAGATGAAGTTAGACGAGGATGAAGAGCCAGAGGCGATGGATGATGGTTTACGGGCTGATATCGTGGAGGATATACTAGAGAAGATGTCTGATATGTGAGTAGGGGAATTTAGCCGTCCCTGCCTATATGATAAATACTTACGGAAAATGGTGTGTAGATTCCTCCTCGTGTCGTTAAATATTGAGGCTATTTTAGGTGAAGTGACAATTAGTCAGAGAAGGAGAAAACTGAAGGAGATGACCGAGGCAATGGACTGAGCGATGCCTACGAGACAACCCTAATTCGGCTCAAGGGGCAGAAAGGAAATAAATCAGTACTCGGATGGAAGGTACTGATGTGGGTGTCGTATTCGGAACGGCCATTACGGGCCGAGGAGCTCTGTCAGGCCTTGGGTGTGGAGATTGGATCTGCTGATCTGGATCCGAATAACGTCCCTGCATCACGGATACTCCAATCATCTTGTCTGGGTCTTGTCACCATCGAAGCATCTTCGTCCATCGTCCGGCTAGTGCATTTCACTCTGCAGGGGCACCTCTTGAGTAATCCGACACTATTCTATATTCCCCACTCCACAATTGCCGAGGTTTGTTTGACGTACCTGAATTTTACATCAGTCTGGTGTCTTTCGCGATCTCATCTCTCACCCCCCAACATTGCCCTTTCTGGAATATGCTTCTGTGTACTGGGCGAACCACACAAAAATAGAGATAACTGAAAATTTCAAAACACTTGCACAGAGGCTCCTTGATAGGGTTGATTCTCACATATCAGCTCAACTGCTGCTATCGCACTATAATTGAGATAAAAGCATGGGCTTTTATTTTAACGTTGAGGCAGGACTTAGTGGATTCACCGGGCTCCATGGAGCATCATTTCTTGGGGTAGCAGATATAGTCGCTGGTGTATTGGAGATGAAGGAATGGGATGTCAATGCAACTGATTGCATGGGGAGTACGGCTCTGACATGGGCAGCTGGAAAAGGGTTCGGGGAGGTTGTGAAAATCCTTTTGGAACGAGAAGATATCATCCCCAGTCAGCCAGACATCAAATATAGCAGGACACCACTCTCGTGGGCGGCTGGGCAAGGGCATGAGGGCGTAGTAAAGATACTTTTGGAACGAAAGGACGTCAATCCCAACCAGCCAGACATCGAATTTGGTCAGACGCCACTCACGAGAGCAGCTTGGAACGGACATGAGAGGGTAATAAAGATTCTTTTGGAACGAGAGGATATCAATCCCAACCGAGTAGATACTTTTCATGGTCGGACACCACTCGCGTGCGCGGCTCATAACGGGCATGAGGGGGCAGTAAAGATGCTATTGGAAAGAGAAGACGTCGATCACAATCAGGCAAGCACGAAATATGGCCGGACGCCACTGTCATGGGCAGTTGAAAATAGTCATGCAGGGGTAGTAAAGGTGCTTTTGAAGCGAGAGGACATCAATCCAGACCAGCCAGATACCAAATCTGGCCGCACGCCACTCTGGTGGGCGGCTAAGCACCAGAAGGATGAGGGGGTAACAATGTTGCTTTTGCAACGTAAGGACATCAATCCCAACCAGAAATTGGCCGCAGGTTACCCTACACTACTCATGCGGGCAGAGGCGGAGGGGCATGAGGGAGTAGTAAAGATGCTATTGGAACGACAGGATGTCGGTCACAGCCAGGCAGAGACTAAATATAGCCGGACGCCCCTCTCGTTGGCGGCTGAGCATGGGAATGAGGGAGTTGTAAAGATGCTTTTGGAACGAGAGGGCGTCAATCCCAACCAGGCAGACACCAAATATGGCTGGACACCACTCTCACTGGCGGCTGAGAAGGGGCATGAGGGGGTAGTAAAGATTATTTTGGAACAAGACGACGTCAATCCCAACAAGGCAGACACTAGACATCGCCGGACGCCACTCTCGTGGGTGGCTAAGAGTGGGCATGAGGAGGTAGTCAAAATGCTTTTGGAACGAGCGGACATCAATCCCAACCAGCCAGACGCCGGGTGGGGCCGGACGCCAGTCTGGTGGGCGGCTCTGAATAGGTATGAGGGGATTTTAAAGATGCTTTTGGAACGAGAGGACGTCTATCCCGACCAGCCAGACACAGAATATGGCCACACGCTACTCTGGTGGGCGGCTGAGAACCAGAATGAGGAGGTAGTCAAGATTCTTTTGGAACGAAACGGTGTCAATCCCAACCAGACAGTCACTCTCAATGGCGAGATGCCACTCTTGTGGGCGGTTAACACGGGGCGCCAGAGGGTAGCGAAGATGCTTTTGGCACGAGATGACCTCAAGCCCAACCACCAATACACAGAAGATGGCCAGACACCACTCGCGTGGGCGGCTGAGAATGGGCATGAGTGGGTAGTAAAGATGCTTTTGGAACGAGACGACGTCAAGCCCAACCAGCCAGCCAGGTATTCCCGGACGCCACTCTCCTTTGCAGCTAGGAACGGGCATGAGGGAGTAGTCAAGATGCTTTTGGGACGAGACGATATCAATCCCGACCAACCAGGCACCGAAGATGGCCAGACGCCACTCTCGTGGGCGGCTCAGAATGGGCGTGAGGGCGTAGTAAAGATGCTTTTGGCACGAGAGGACATCAATCCCAACCAGCCAGACGCCGGGTGGGGCCGGACGCCACTCTCGAGGGCAGCTGAGAAGGGGCATGAGGAGTTAGTAAAGATGCTTTTGGAACGAGACGACGTCAATCCCAACCAGTCAGACACCGAAGATGGCCAGACGCCACTCTCGTGGTCGGCTCAGAATGGGCGTGAGGGCGTAGTAAAGATGCTTTTGGAACGAGGGGACGTCAATCCCGACCAGGCAAGCATCAAAAATGGCCGGACTCCACTCTCTTGGGCCGCTAGGGAGGGGCATGAGGGGGTGGTAAAAATGCTTTTGGAACGAGCCGACGTCAATCCCGACCAACCAGAGACCATGAATGGCCAAACACCACTCTCGTTGGCAGCTGCGAATGGGCGCGACGGGGTAGTAAAGATGCTTTTAGGACGGGAGGACGTCAATCCCGACCACGCAAGCACCCAAAATGGCTGGACTCCACTCTCTTGGGCGGCTGGGGAGGGACATGAATCGGTAGTAAAGATGCTTTTGGAACGAGACGACGTCAATCCCGACCAGCCAGACACCAAAAATAGCCGGACGCCACTCTCGTGGGCAGCTGACAACGGCCATGAGGGGGTTGTAAATATGCTTTTGGAACGAGACGACGTCAATTCCGACCAGGTAGATACCAAATATGGCTGGACGCCCCTCTCGTGGGCAATTAAGAACGGCCATGTGGGGGTTGTAAAGATGCTTTTGGAACGAGACGACGTCAATCCGGACCAGGTAGACAAATCTGGCAGGACGCCACTCGTGTGGGCGAAATGGTACGGGCAAACAGCGATAGTAAAGATGCTTTCAGAACGGCAAGAAGTTCGAACCACCATGACAGAACCCAAGAACTAAACCCCACCATTGATGCTCCTCCCCAAACTACATGAGGTTGTGAGGAGTTACTGGACAATATTGCGGCAGATCTTAGCGCATAGCACTCCCTACTGCAGATAGTGGCCTCTCACCAACTGAGCCATCCGTTCGCCCCTAGAGCTCTTACGCCCCTCTAAGGACCACCAACTCCAATACCAAGAGCACACCATTTACCCTCTTTGCACTCAATCGCTATTCCCTCGCTCCCTCTTTCGTTTATCTCTTAGCTTATATCATCTACTTTCTTCCTCCATCGTTCCTGCTCATATTCTCATCTCTTAGATAATTATCAAATGCATGATTAGGGTTTGCAAGGCCTCTCTCAATTTAAGCGTAACTAGACTTTGATACATGACGTTCCTTCTGATTATTACCCCTGGTTACCATTCTACGACTTTTCTTTTTCTTTTGTGCCTCTTTTTTCCCTTACATTTTCCTTGGCCTGAGTTCAGATTGGGCTTTATTCATATATTATTCATTGCTTTTTTTCACCAAGTCAATATTTTACAAGTGCATTCTCACCACTATTTCAAAGAAATTATGCTAGATCATATATTAATTTATAATATGTATTTTTTCATGCAATTCGATATTTATATTTAATTATTTTTAGATTCCATCATAGTAGAGTTGACGGGCGAGTGCTGCCGCCATGGCCGTGGCGGGGAGGTTTCCTGCTAGTTGATGCTCAGTTAATTTTATAAATGGATAATAAATTTATTGTGCTTTTACATAATTAACCAGGGTTCCGAATGGTCGGCCAAGGACTAGCTTGGACTAGCTAGACCAGGTCAAAGTCTAGTCTAGTCTGGTGGTGGAAATTAGACCAACCGGACAGTTGTGCTTAAGAAACTAACTGGACCGGACTCAGTCAGACTGAGCGGACTAAGTGAAAACCGAGTCATACAAGGTGCATCGGTTTGGGGCTTATCCCTAAAGGCAATAGCCTAATCGCTAAGACCCCTGCAGAGAGACCAGATGAAACGCCAAGAGTAAAGCGACCCAAAAGACTTCGATCGCTAATACAGCCATGTGGAAGTTCTCTCATTCACAGGCACCCACGAGTATACTCCTCTAAGTTATTTACTAATAGTAGAGACAAGGAGATATATGAAGCAGAAGAGTCCTCTCATCTTGCATCGGTCCCAACATGCGTCCTTTCTCTTCGAAGTATATTCCGTTCCCCCTTTCACAGACCTCGAAGGTAATACAAGGGGGGGGGTTGTCGTGACTTGGTTGCTTATAGCATCCGTGAATCCTGTACGTTTTTACGCCTTCCTGGCTCTGTCACAAACTTCCATGCTGACAAATGAAAGGCAAAGATCATAGCTACTTCTATACTAACGAAAGAAAGACAAATATCATCAGAACCCCCATTGCTCATAGCATTGGGGCATCCAACGCGTTTATGCAACCGTGTTATAGAAGCTGGTCTGGGACCAAGTCCAGATAAGCCCGGACCACCGAACTTAGTCAGGTTCAGTCCAGGGTTCCGAATCGTCCGACTGGTCAAGTCTTGGAGGCAAGACCAGACTAGTCACTCCTAGTGATGTGAATGACTTGACCTTACTAAGTTCGGTGGTCCGGGCTGGTCTGGACTTGGTCCCAGGCCAGTCTCTATAACACGGTTGGATAAACACGTCGGATGCCCGAATGCTATGAGCAATGGGGGTTCAGATGATATTTGTCTTTCTTTTGTTAGCATAGAAGTCTTTTAAAGAGCCAGGAAGGAGTATACACATGCTGGATGTACAAATGCAGTGAGTAATAGGAGCTATGATCTTTGCCTTTCATTTGTCAGCATGGAAGTTTGCGAAAGAGCCAGGAAGGTGTAAAAACGTACAGGATTCACGGATGCTATGAGCAACCGAGTAACGTCAACCCCCCCACTTATATTATCTTCGAGGTCCGTGAAAGGGGGAAGGGAATATACTTCGAAGAGAAAGGACCCATGTTGGGACCGATGCAAGATGAGAGGGCTCTTCTGCTTCATATATATCCCTGTCTTTACTATTAGTAAATAAGTTAGCGGAGTATTCTCGTGGGTGCGGGTGAATGAGAGAACTTCCACAAGGCTGTATTAGCGATCAAAGTCTTTTTGGTCTCTTTACTCTTGGCGTTTCATCTAGTTTCTCTGCAGGGGTCTTAGCGATTTGGCGGCTGCCTTTAGGGATAAGCCCCAGGCCGATGCACCTTCTATCACTCGGTTTTCACCTAGTCCGCTCAGTCTCACAGAGCCCAGTCCAGTAGGTTTCTCAGGCACGACTGTCCGGTCAGTCTAATTTCCACCATTAGACTAGACTAGACTTTGACCTGGTCCAGCTAGTCCAAGCCAGTCCTGGGCCGACCATTCGGAACCCTGGTTCAGTCATCCACATCGCTAGGAGTGACCAGTCTGTTCTTGCTTCCATGACTCGACTAGTTGGACTTTTCGGAACCCTGAGATCAACCATGTCCCTACAAACTGACCATGGTAAAAGAACTCCACCCCCACAGGCCCCACTCTCATGGGAGCCTCCTAAAGGATACCCGTAATATAAATAAAGTTATATAGTAAAATACTGTACATATTAATCAATATTTGATTAAGAGAAATTTCTCAATGAGAGGCGTCATTGATCGTTGGTTTACAGTGAATTTTCTAAATAGACAATATTGAAACCAAACGACACAAAGAGGGCACCCCCTTCCAACCGACGATTCTAGCCGGCTCCTTTATTATCCACACAATCAAAATTCATTGAAAACCAGCTGTCATACGAAACCACCTGGCCCTCAATTCTTTAAAGCATAATTTGGATAGAGAAAAAATAATATGTCAACTATTATTCATGTACATTATGCTGCCGCTCATGTAACTAACTAACCAACACTTCCCCCACATCACCATCACAGCTGGCAAAGGCTGCCGCACAAATAACTCCATTATCCCTGCAACGCTCTACGAAACTCTCTGAGAGACGGCAGGCGTTCATAAGTGTTCTCCCCTGCGGACCGCTAAATACCTTTGCTTTTGCCGTAGAACGAAGGCACTTAGTGGGAAACGTTTTTTGTTTGCAAAATCTGGTAGTTTATCTGTTCAGGGAAAGACTTCGGATATGCCACTGGGATAGCTGCAGCGCCGGAAGGAATGCAACTCTGAAACAGTCGGAAGCGCGGGAGGCTATGAAAGGCGGAATTAATTTCAGATGCTTGTCTTTCTTTTGTTAGCATGAGTGTTTGCGGAAGGGAAAGGGGAACATATGTGAAAGAGAATGGATCTGGGTTGCGATCGATAAAAGGTTAGGAGAAAGGCTTCGTTGTCATTATATCTACTCCTGATATTGCTATTAGCTAGTTTAGTTAGTTGAGTGTTACTATCGTGAGCGAGCAGTTGAATAAAAGAGAACTTCCCCACTCTGAGTTGTGCGTTGGCGATCAAAGTCTGCGTTGGGTACTCTTAGCGTTTCGTTTGAGATCCGTCATTTCGTCGTTTCCTACGTTGTTTTATCGTTAGAAAACGCTTGTCGTCCAATTTGCCGTTTTTCGTCATTCTGCCGTCACTGTATACTACTCGGCATTCCCGGTATCGCGCCTGCATATCGCGCTCAGCCTGTGGCTATATTGTTTAGACAGGGCGTCCGGAAATGTGCTATGTATCGGTGTGGTGATAGAAGCCATACAGAGGACTCAAAGGGTGGGATGCATGAAAGAGCGGGAAATGAGAATGAAACCGCCGGATGTATGGAAGCTATGAGCGGTGGGAGTTTTAATGATCTTTTTCTTTCTTCTATTCGCACGGGAGTCCTCTAAATGGAAAAAGGGAATAGTCGGAAGAGCCGAAAGAACGGAGATATGTCTTGATCGGTAGAGGAATGGCGGGATGACTTCGTTGGCTATAGACTCCAGTCTTTACCATTAGCTAGCTGGTCAGTTGGTTAGTTAGCTAGTTAGTGGTAAGCTGAGGTTGCGAGAGAGCAAGTGGATGAGATAAAGATTCCCCGTTGATAATTTGTGCTGGCGATCGAAGTAAATGTCAGCATACCAGCTGATCTTCGGAAAGGAAAAAGAGCCTCACAACATGGATACCCGAATGCCAAAGCTGCTATAGGATAACCAATGGGTTTACGGATGGACCAATAGCGTCCGCTACTGTTTATTGGTTTCGTAGAAGGTTATTTAAAGTTACTTCCGTTCAATCAAGCCTCCTTAGCCATAGGTTAAGATTCTTACCGGGCTTTTCCGGTACCTTGCGAATAAATACTAGGATTCAATAGAAACAAATAAAAAAGAAGAAAATGATTTTGGATGGAGTCGTGATTGCTCTTGGCTTATCCACTGTTTTGTTGAGGCATTTCCAAAAAGAACTGCTGTTGGATACCTAGATTCATGAAACAGGGACAAATTTGGGCGGAGGGCAGTCCCGTTTGAAAGTGCTTCGACACTACTCGAGTAAGAGCACTAAGAGTCGCTTAGCTTTGTGTCTAAAAAATCAAAGATAGCAACTGGCGGTAATTCTCTTCTTGAAGTTATCCGCTTATTTCGCATCTCGACTTCAGCTTCTTGTCTGGCCACCTCCGACATACATCATACTTCGATGCACGGGAAATTCTTATCACCAAATCGAACTACGTATCTTGCCAGGAACATTACTGTAAAATATGGCTTACAATGAACTGGCCTGGACTAGGACTGTTCAAAATCTCTGGTACTAAGAAATGTAAGCCTTTGTGAATTTTGGAAAAGACGAGATTGTTAACATTTCATTAATTCAGAAATATAGCCTATTTTAAATAGTCCTAGTCCAGGCCAGTTCATTAAAAACGAGATTTGACGGAATCCTACAAGTGCTGAGTTTTCTGCGCGGGGTTGAATCGCTGATGCTATCGGTAACTTAGCGAAAACAGAATAAATACAAAGATTGGGGAATAGCTCCACATTGAGATCACTGAGGTGTTCAATGCAACAAATACTGCAGTGCAGTTCGCAGGGGTTTGCCCCCCCTGTGCCGACCTCCCGTATGGTGCGCACAGTCCAGGTGTATGACAGGGGCTGATAGAACTACGATTCCCAGATAATGCAGCGATAGCCATGCATGGTGCTGGTGTTTCGGGCCTATGGGATGCATTGGGGGTGAATTGAACGAGTTGCCGCAGTGTTTACTCGTAATGTCGTGACGTTTTTGAACACGACCACTATTGCATGATGACCCGGGCAAAAAAGCTGAATTTTGGCGTTATGCAATAGCAGTTGTGTTCACAAACGTCAGGACATTACGAGTAAACAGAAATTTAGGCGGTCTCATGACCATAGTGTGATAACTCTGGAATCGCGGCGGAGTCTAGCCTATTGTCGTTGCTGTGTTGTCCTCGCTTAAACCCTGCGCCCCCAAGCGTATCAACCAGCGCGGTAGATTCCTCACTCTACTCCCGCGGCCGAGTTGAAGTTGGACACTTTCTATGGGAATTTTCACCTTAAGTGTCCAACTTCAACTCGGCCGCGGGAGTACGAGAACTAAAGTTGTGTAAAAGTTTGATCCTCCTACGCGTAGGATAGAGTTTTTTTGGTTTTGAGGAGAGTCCGGTGTGAGATCTCAAATTGTGGTGTTATCTATTGTTGGGAACAATGATAAAAAAAAACCCCGCCCAAATAAATTCGATCTACCAAGTGCACAACCAACCAATTAGACTCTCTGGGCTCGCGATACACATTGCTTCCCAAAACAAGGAGAGATAGCTACAAAATATACCAAAAGAATAGTTAATCAGTCAGGGAGTGGTACGGAGTCCACCAGTGTGGGCATTTAGCATAATCTCGTTTGAAAGGCCTGGTCTGGCTCCTCTAGCATTTTAGAGTGGCGTGGCAAGTTTGATTTTTTTTCTTAGTTTTATTCGGATTCGGACTTGTTGATCCTGAACTGTGGGGGTGGGGTTGCATAAGATCACAGGCACATCGGCCGAGTTGCTGTATCATACACTGCTGTTTTCAATAGTGGAGCTGCATAGCAGCGTGCTTTACGGCAGCCTGTGAGGCGAAGTCAGGTTCTGGCGGATTATTAAAATCTTTTATTTGCTGCAATTTCCTTGGCGTGAATATAACTGTACAGTAGTTGCCACAAAAGGAGCAAAATCAGCGCGCTATTTATTGTTCAACTTCGAGCACAAATCTTTTTTGTATACCCCCGTTAACGCTTCATATTTTTCTACCATTTCTACACACAGCCTGTATTTTGGATAGAGCATAATGGCCCAAACTAGATATACACAATCGATGAGATTCGGCAACAACAATATCAACAGCGGCAACACAATAGGGAGTAACAATAACACGGTTTATAACGGGACAGTTAATATTAAATCTGACGAGGATTCAGAAATAATGCACTGGCTCTCCCCCCTAGAGCCAAAGAACAGACATCAAGGAGTGCGGACCGAAAGATTCGAGGGTGTTGGGGAATGGCTTTTGGAAACAAGCGAATTTCGGAGGTGGAGGCTGGGTGAGGGTGGGGCCGGTAAGGCCGTGTTATTCTGTTCGGGGAATCCGGGAGTGGGGAAGACATATTTGAGGTAAGTGACAGAATTCTCTAAAACAAGCGAATTTGGCTAACCATAAAAAATACTAGTTCCTTAGTGATCGATAGGTTGTGCGATCAACCTCACGATGTACCTACCGCGGTTGCATGTTTATACTACGACTACCTCGCTCAGAACGTGCAGTCAATCACGAACATGGTGGGAGCTATTCTAAAGCAGCTAGTCGGTAGGGGGGACATCCCGGAAGATATACGGGAAGCGTTTCGAAAAGCCAAGAAGGAGTTGGGTGGCAGAGGGCTTCTACATGCAGATTTGATGCGAATGTTAAAGATGGCTATTGCTTCACGACCACGAGTTTTCATATGTATCGATGCGCTCGACGAATGCCTGCCAAGGAATCTCCCAGGGCTACTTGAGTCGCTAAGAGATATTCTTCGGGAGTCCCCAACGACAAGAATCTTCCTCACCGGGAGGCCCCATGTCAAGGAAGCAATCCAAAGATATTTCACGGGGGCGGCTGTGATACCCATCAGTCCTAACACGGATGATGTGGGGAATTACCTGCAGATGAAGTTAGACAGGGATGAGGAGCCAGAGGCAATGGACGATGATTTACGGGCGGATATCGTGAAACTTATTCTAGACAAGGTGTCCGACATGTGAGTATAAATATTTTGCCGTCCCTGACTATTGATGATGTATACTTACGGAAAATTCTATGTAGATTCCTCCTCGTGTCGCTAAAAATTGAGGCTATTCTAGGAGAAGTGACAATTGGTCAGAGGAGAAAAAAACTGAGGGAGATGGCGCAAGGCAACGGACTAAGCGATGCCTATACGGCAACCCTAACCCGACTGAAAGGACAGAAAGGAAATAAATCGGTACTTGGATGGAAGGTACTGATGTGGGTGTTGTATTCGGAACGCCCATTACGGGCCCAGGAGCTCTGTCAGGCCATGGGAGTGGAGATTGGATCTACGGATCTGGATCCGAACAACGTACCTGCACTACGAACACTCCTAGCATCTTGTCTTGGTCTTGTCACCATCGAGGCATCTTCGTCCATCGTCCGGCTAGTGCACTTCACTCTGCAGGAGCATTTCTTAAACAATCCGACCCTATTCCATAGTCCCCACGCAACAATTGCGGAGGTGTGCTTAACATACCTGAATTTTGCATCTGTCAAGAATCTTTCGCCAACTCTTCTGTCGGCCCCCTCAACAATGCCCCTTCTATATTATGCTTCTTGCTATTGGGGGGAGCACACTCGAGTCGAAATAACGGAAAAAGTCAAAACACTTGCACTTCGGCTTCTCGCTAAATATGATGAGCACATATCTGCCCAGTTCCTGTTATTACACCATTTTGGAGATAGAAGGCTTAGGCGATATTATCAGGGGGGAGGACCTACTGGATTCACCGGGCTTCACGGGGCATCGTTTCTCGGGGAAGTGGAGATAGTTTCTGGTGTATTGGGAATGAAGAAATGGGATATTAATGGGACGAATTGTAGAGGGAAGACAGCTCTCACGTGGGCCGCTGAAAAAGGGCATCAGGAGGTTGTAAAAATGCTTTTGGAGCGAGAGGAGGTTAATCCCGACCAGCCAGATACCTATTATGGCCAGACGCCACTCTCGTGGGCAGCTGAGAACGGACATGAGGGGATAGTAAAGATGCTTTTGGAACGAAACGACGTCAATCCGGACAAGAGAGACACCAAATATGACCGGACACCACTCTGGTGGGCAGCTGAGAAGGAGCATGAGGGGATAGTAAAGATGCTTTTGGAACGATATGACGTCAATCCCGACCAGGCAGTCGGCGAATATGGCCGGACGCCACTGTGGTGGGCAGTTAAGACGAGGCGTGAGGGGATAGTTAAGATTCTTTTGGAACGAGACGACATCAATCCCAACCAAGCAGACACAAAATATGTCCGGACGCCACTCTTGTGGGCAACTGAAAAGGAGCATGAGGGGATAGTAAAGATGCTTTTGGAACGAGAATACGTCAATCCCAACCAGGCAGACACCTCATATGGCCAGACGCCACTAGCTTGGGCAGCTGAGAAGGGGCATGAGGGGATAGTAAAGATACTTTTGGAACGAGACGACGTCAATCCTGACCACGCAGACACGGAATATGGCCGGACGCCACTCTTGTGGGCAGCTGGAAACGGGCATGAGGGGATAGTAAAGATGCTTTTGGAACGAAACGACGTCAATCCCAACCAGGCAGACACCACATTTGGCCAGACGCCACTCTCGTGGGCAGCTGAGAACGGGCAAGAGGGGATAATAAAGATGCTTTTAGAACGAGACAACGTCAATTCCGACCACGCAGACACCAAATATGGCCGGACGCCGCTGTTGTGGGCAGCTGGGAACGGGCATGAGGGGATTGTAAAGATGCTTTTGGAACTAGACGACGTCAATCCCAACCATGCAGACACCACATTTGGCCAGACGCCACTCTTGTGGGCAGCTGAGAAGGGGCATGAGGGGATAGTGAAGATGCTTTTAGAACGAGACGACGTGAATCCCAACCAGGCAGACACCACATTGGGCCAGACGGCACTATCGTGGGCAGCTGAGAAGGGGCATGAGGGGGTAGTAAAGATGCTTTTGGAGCTAGACGACGCCAATCCCGACCACGCGGACACCGAATATGGCCGGACGCCACTCTTGTGGGCAGCTGTGAATGGGCATGAGGGGATAGTTCAGATGCTTTTGGAGCGTGACGACGTCAATCCCAACCAGGCAGTCACCACATATGGCCAGACGCTAATCTCGTGGGCAGCTGAGAAGGGGCATGATAGGATAGTAAAGATGCTTTTGGAACGAGACGACGTCAATCCCGACCACGTAGACACCAAATATGGCCGGACGCCACTCCTGTGGGCAGTTCGGAAGGGGCATGAGGGGATAGTAAAGATGCTTTTGGAACTAGACGACGTCAATCCCAACCATGCAGACACCACATTTGGCCAGACGCCACTCTCGTGGGCAGCTGAGAACGGGCATGAGGTGGTAGTAAAGATGCTTTTGGAGCGTGACGACGTCAATCCAAACCATGCAGACACAAAATATGTCCGGACGGCACTCTCGTGGGCAGCTGGGAAGGGGCATGAGGGGGTAGTAAAGATGCTTTTGGAACGAGACGACGTCAATCCTGACCACGTAGACACCGAATATGGCCGCACGCCGCTCTTGTGGGCAGCTGGGAACGGGCATGAGGGGATAGTTAAGATGCTTTTAGAACGAGACGACGTCAATCCCAACCAGGCAGACACCACATTTGGCCAGAAACCACTATTGTGGGCAGCTGAGAAGGGGCAAGAGGGGATAGTTAAGATGCTTTTGGAGCGTGACGACGTCAATCCCAACCAGGCAGTCACCACTTATGGCGGGACACTACTCTCGTGGGGAGCTGAGAAGGGGCATGGGGGGATAGTAAAGCTGCTTTTGGAACGAGACGACGTCAATCCTGACCACGCAGACACCGAATATGGCCGGACACCACTCTCGTGGGCAACTGGAAACGGGCATGAGGGGATAGTAAAGATGCTTTTAGAACGAGACGACGTCAATCCCGACCAGGCAGACACCGAATATGGCCAGACACCACTCTCGTGGGCAGCTGAGAACGGGAATGAGGAGATAATAAAGATGCTTTTGGAACGAGACGACGTCAATCCCGACCACGCAGACACCACATTTGGCCAGACGCCACTCTCGTGGGCAGCTGAGAAGGGGCATGATAGGATAGTAAAGATGCTTTTGGAACGAGACGACGTCAATCCCGACCACGTAGACACCAAATATGGCCGGACGCCACTCCTGTGGGCAGTTCGGAAGGGGCATGAGGGGATAGTAAAGATGCTTTTGGAACTAAACGACGTCAATCCCAGCCATGCAGACACCACATTTGGCCAGACGCCACTCTTGTGGGCAGCTGAGAACGGACACGAGGGGATAATAAAGATGCTTTTGGCACAAGACGACGTCAATCCCGACCACGCAGACACCACATTTGGCCAGACGCCACTCTTGTGGGCAGCTGGGAAGGGGCATGAGGGGATAGTGAAGATACTTTTGGAACGAGACGACGTCAATCCTGACCACGCAGACACCGAATATGGCCGGATTCCACTCTCGTGGGCAGCTGGGAACGGGCATGAGGGGATAGCAAAGATGCTTTTGGAACGAGGCGACGTCAATCCTGACCACGTAGACACCAAATATGGCCGGACGCCACTCTTGTGGGCAACTGGAAACGGGCATGAGGGGATAGTAAAGATGCTTTTAGAACGAGACGACGTCAATCCCAACCAGGCAGACACCTCATATGGCCAGACGCCACTCTCGTGGGCAGCTGAGAACGGGCTTGAGGGGATTGTTAAGATGCTTTTGGCACGAGACGACGTTAATCCGGACCAGGGAGACAAATCTGGTTTGACGCCACTCATGTGGGCGAAAGAGTACAGGCGTATGGGGGTAGTCAGGATGCTTTTAGAACGGCAAGACGTCCGAACCACCATACTAGAAACCAAGAACTAAACCCCACGATCCATGGTCCTCCCCAAACTACATGATGAGGTTGTTATGATTTTACGGGACAATATTGCTGCAGATCCTAGCGCATAGCCTCCCCTACTGCAGATAGTGACCTCTCCCGAACTAAACCATCCGTTCTGCCCCAGTCCAGTTCCCTCTCGCCCCTAGACCTCTTTTACCCTCTAAGTACAACCTACTCCCATACCAAGAGCACTCCATCACCCTCTTCCTCACACTCAACCAGCATTTCCTCCCGGCTCCATTTATCTATCTCTTAGCTTTCCCTGTTTACCTTCCTCCACCGTTACTACACATATTCTCATCTCTTAAATAATTGCCGAGTGTAGGATTAGGGTTGGCAAGGCCTCTCTCTATTAGGGATGTAACTACACTTTGATAGAAGGTGTTCGTTCTAATTTCTATTCTTCTTGTTAATATTCTGCCACTACTTTTCCTTCTATCTTGTGTCTTTTTTCACCTATACATTTTCCTTGCTCTGAGTTCCGGTTAGACTGATCCATAGGATGTTAATTCCATATTTTCACCAATTCAATAGTGTATAGTACAGCTCCTTATGGATATATACGTATCATAGAAGCCGATTATAAACTTGCTGCACCTAGACCGACAAAGTACACTCAAGTATTGTCCGCCACCCGAATCAACCGCGCACCAACAATCGGCGGTAATGCAAATTTCCTCATCTTCCACCATTGTCGGCGCCATCTGAGAGGATTTCTCTTGATCAACTATTAATTTCAACTGTGTACTCCATCATGTATTTACGTATTTCTATTTCTATTTTTTTTCTGTTTCCACGATTGCTGAGTTGGCAGGGGAGTGTTGTCATAGCCAGCGGGGGGAGGTGTCCCGCCCCTCAATGCGCGGTTAATTGAGTTAATAGAATTAACCGCGCTTCTAAGAAATGGGAAGAACACCGGCCATAACTGCACTACCCTGCCAACTACTATGAATCACCGGTGGTCTCCGATTATGAGATGTCACCCGAACAGTATTGATAATCTGTTCGGCAAAGAGAATATGCTAGAAGCATATCGGTGGAATCTGCGGTGAGTCTAGACTCGGTGATGGGAGCGAGAAGTGGGATAGAACACATTGTAAAGCGGGGTAGAAGATATTGCAGAGCGGGGTAGAACACGTAGCAAAGAGGGGAAGCAATGCGGAGTATGAGGGAAATGATTATGGCGTGAGAAGTTGTGGAAATGGCATGATCATAGTAGTTACAATATTTTGTACTTAAAGGCCCCGTTCATGTTCAATAGTTGAAATAAGAAATCACGGAAAAATCAATTGTCTCTCATACACTTTATTCCTCTCTTTGAACTAGGATTCTCACATACGATCGGTATATACACTCCAGAAGATTTCACCAACTCCACCATCACGACTACCAAAAACATGATCAACTATATAAATACCTAGTAGAATACATATTATAATGAATGTTTGATCAAGAGAAATTTCTTTAGTGATATTGAGAATGTGGGGTGATGAGCATTACATTGGTATTCATAGTTGGGAGGTGGTTAATATTGCTCACCGACAATCCTAAACAAAAAGGAAAAAAAGCTCGACTCCCCCAAGGTTCCCAACAGGCCAGTCCGTCGATAGTTTTAAAAAACCTAGTCCCGTCGGGTCGAAACCCTATAGATGCCTAGGCAAAGCCCGTAGATGCCTAGCTGAAAGCCTACAAATGCCTATGTAAAACTTGCAAATGCCCAGGTAAAATCTGCAAATACCTAGGCAAAACCTGCAGATATCCAGGTAGAGCTCGGTTAGTGATCGAAATGTGCTTGGCGGTTCGTTTCACTTACTGCCAATGTTTCATATAACATCATACCTTATCACTCAAAAGCCTGCAGGTCACCTAGGCCAGGCCCGTAACTGAGAAAGCCTAGGTCAGTCCGTCGGTACCCAAAATACCCAACTAAAGCCTAGGCCAGTCCGGCCGTATCCCAAGCTGGACGGACTGGCCTGTTGGGAACACTGGACTCCCCTTCCCAGAGAGGACTCCCGCTGGCTTCCTGATCTAAAGGGCTAGGCTTCTTTGAAAATCAGCCATCATAGAAAATCACTTGACTCTCAACAGTTTAATGCATAATTTAGATGGAGAGAAAAATGACACGGCAGCTATAATTTATGTACACTATGGAACTGCAGAGACCCCAGGCCTTCGTCAGTGTTCATCAGTGTTCTCCTCCGCGGGAGGGTACATACCTATCTTTTCACTGTGGTAGCGAAAGCACTCCGTGCAAAACGCTTTTCCCGCAAAACCTAATGGCTTATATATGTTGGAAGTTTTTGGTGCTGCTCGGCGTGTGCAGCCTACCCCGACCGGGGATAACTTACCGTTCAGACAAATACTTGGGATATGCGCGGGGGCTCGATGCAGCGCGGGAAGGAATGCGACTTTGAAAGGTTGGGATGCAGGCAAGAGTCGGATGCACAGAGGCAGTAGAAAGCCGAAGTTATTTGAGATGTTTATCTTAACTTTACTCGCATGAGAGCTTACGGAAGGGAGAGGAGGACATAGGTGGAAGAGAATGGACTCGTGTCGCAGTTGATAGAACGATGGGAGGAAGGCTTCGTTGCCTTTATATCTACCCCGGTCTTTACCATTAGCTAGTATAGTTAGTTCAGGGCTATGATCATGAGCGAGCAGTTGAATAAAAGAGAACTTCCCCACTCTGAGTTGTGCGCTGGCGATCAAAGTCTTTGGTGTCACCTACTCTTAACATTTCGTTTTATATCCGCCCTTTCCCCGTTTGGTTTTTCCCTGTTTTATCGTTGTCCATCACTTGCCGTCCAACGTGCT
This sequence comes from Tuber borchii, assembly GCA_003070745.1. Classification (NCBI taxonomy): domain Eukaryota; kingdom Fungi; phylum Ascomycota; class Pezizomycetes; order Pezizales; family Tuberaceae; genus Tuber; species Tuber borchii. Next base: position 107,114 of record NESQ01000282.1, on the reverse strand, counting down.
GTTTCCCACCATTTGGCCTTCGCCGTATACTGCTCAGCATACTCGGTATATCATCCCTGCATATCGCGCTCCGCCTGTGGCTTTATTGCTCGGAAAAGGCTTTCGGAAATGTGCTGAAAGAGCCAGAAAAAATAATGAAACCGCCGGATGCGTGAACGCTATGAGCAGTGGGAATTCTGATAATCTTTGTCTTTCTTTTATTAGCATGGGGGTCCTCTAAAAGGAAAAAGGAAATACACAGGATAGCCGAAAACGGGGGTATGTCGTGATCGGTAGGAGGATTGGGGAAGAATTTGTTGCTTATAGACTCCTACCTTCACCGTTAGTTAGTTAGTGAGTCAGTTAGTTAGCTAGTTAGCTAGCTAGTCATGAGCTGAGGTTGCGAGCGAGCAAGTGAATGAGATAGACTGTAGGTGCCCTCAGCGAGGCGACGCCCTCAGCGAGGCTTGGCCAATATTAGCGGGCAGTTTTGGTTGGACGTGCCCTTCTTTACTGCGTTGCCTCGCTGAGGGCGTCGCCTCACTGAAGGCACCCCCAGTCTAATGCTTCTCCGCCGATAAGTTGTGCGTTGGCGATCGAAGGCTGTTTTGGTGCTTTAACACTACTCTTGGCGTACCGTTTTAGTTCTGATAAAACTAGACGGTGGCGTGCCAGCCGGCGTCACTTTTCAATAGACGCAATTTTCGACCATTCTAAGGCCCGGTTCGATTCATGGAATTTTTCCCATAGATTCACCGTAAAATTCGGTGATGACCCCCACTCCATAGATTGTGAAAAATAAGTGTTTAGTTGTGCAATCCATAGGTTCTTTTATCCCTACAACGATCCCTGCAATCCATGGAAAAAATAATTACTTCCCGAGGTGATTTTCACATAGATTCAGACAACTATAGTCCAACACCACCCAATTATCCACTTTACATGTCTTCTGTTGCATGCAACAGGACCTACTTTATGCTGTCTCTGCAACCAAAAATATTCTAATTGTACTGCCTGACTAAGCACTCTAAGGCCAAAGAATCCATGGATTCAAAATCTATGGAGAAACAATGAAAATTCCATAATATCTCAATCAATGGATCGGTTGCAACAAGTGAGCCTAACAGGCCCTAAATTGTTTTGCTAGCCGGTCAAAACGTGATGTTGCCTCGGGGGCGTGTTTTAGGGTCCCGTTGGGCACTATGCGGCATCCTACAGTAAGTAGGCACCGGGTACTCGCCCGTGCTCCTCCTACTTTTAAACTCCCTTAACGGTCGGCACTGTCTCATGTTGCTAGGCGGCTGTCTATAAGTAAATAGATCCTTAGTTTCCCCCATAACCGTTTTGCCGTTTATTTAGTTACGTACCATTCTCGTTGTGAGACTTAGTCCAGCAACGCACTTAATTAGTTGAGCCCTGTTTATCTATCATATCTGTTTAGTTAAGAGATTTTAGTGAGGGAACTAGACGGTGGCGTCTGAACCAACATCCTATTCCGATATCTACACGACCCGCCGTACATATCACGATAATAACCAATCCTATCAAATACCATCCCAAATAAAGGCAGTGTTCGAAGCCGTCCAGTCCGTCCGAGTATAGCGCCTTAAGGATATATACGTATCATAGCAGTCGGCAATAGCTCAAAAAAACCACCAACTCAGTTAAGTAATCATTATCCGTCCCTTTAACTGACATTCCCTGATACCACCGTGCCAACTACTTCGCCTCATGCCGTCCGGAGGGGATCCAGGCTAGAGATATACTCACCGCTGAGTATTCTACTATGTACAAGTACTTTTTAAATCCCGGAGAATAGTTAAGGCGACAGTATATTAACAAGAGGGCAATAGCAGGGTCGGTGTGGGCTTGCCGTCTTAACGAGTACTTGAACTGCCCGCGCCTGGACCGATAAAGTAAACTACTAAAGTACCAAACCGGGAGAAAATAGAGGACATCCCTTCCAAGCAACGACTCTCATGGACTAGGTTTTCCACATCGCCGGAACCTTTTGGAAGCACGCCATCGTGGAAAACTATGAGTCTATGTCGCGTTCAACACTTTAAAGAGTAATTTAGATAGAATTTAAATGACACGAACTGCAATTTATGTTCGCTAAGGTACCACTCAGCTAACTAACCAATCCTACTCCGCTCATCATTCCAACTTTCTAAAACTTCCGTGCCAAAAACTCCATTCTCTCTGCAACGCGCTACGAAACTCCCACCGAGACGGCAAGCGTTTATCCGTGTTCTCCTTTGCGGGAAAGAGTGAATATCCATAATTCGTCGTAGTAACTAAAGGTTTTCAAAGCTAAACGACATTTCGTAAAATCTAGTAGTTAATGTGCTGGGAGTCCCCGATGCTTCTCGGCACGGCGTGCTCAGCCGACAAGGGGAGCGCATACAGTTATCGCAAGGACTTCGGATGTGGGCTGGGGATTGATGCGGCGCCCGAGGGAGGGCGGCCTTGAAAGAGTCAGATGCGAGAAAGATTTGGATGCGAGAAAGGGTCGAGTGCACGGAGGTGATGGAAAGCGAAAGTTCTTGGTGATGTTTATTTTTCTTTGCTAGCGTCAGAGTCTGTGGAAGGAAAGGGAGAAATACGTGGAAGGAAATGGATTTGTATCGCACTCGATTAAAGGGTGGGAGGAAGGCTTCGTTATATTTATATCTGTTCCTGTTTTTATCATTAGCGAGTTTAGCTAGCTGAGCCTTGTGATCATGAGCGAGCAGTTCAGTTGGATAGAATAGAAGCAAACTTCCCCACTCGGAGTTGGCATTAGCGACCGAAGTCTTCCGTATTCCTTACTCTTGGCGTTTCGTTTCATATTCGCCGTTTCGCCGTTTCGCCGTCGTCCGTCGCTTACCGTCCAAGTTACCGCTTTCACTATTCTGCTGTCGGCGTGTACTACTCGGCACGCCCGATATATCGCGCCAGCATATCGCACTCAGCCCATGGCTTTATCGCTCAGCTTAGGATATGGGCCTTGGATCGATGCAGCGCCGGATGCCATACGACACTTGAGTCAGATGCATGAAAGCGCTAATCGTGCCAAGGTGGTGGCGTCCACCACCCCCCGGTCGCTCGTAAACTCGCAACCCGGGCGCACTCCAACTGAGTGCCCGACAGCTCAACGATAATTTCATGCTCAACGATAATTTCATGCTCAACGATAATTTCAATTTGTATGTGAATTTGACGATTTTCAACCACCACAAAACACTCTGTAATGCATGAAGTATCCTTTTGGCTTTCCCAGACATTGTTTTAAGTCTTTGCAAATAAACCTCCTATTTCTTTTCTTCTCTTTTATAGCAGACTTAGCTCAATATCACTTTCGCCCTTAATCCAAACCAAAAACCCACCAAGCGCATATAAAAGTTGTAAAGGAGAGGAAAAGAAATGGGAGGCTTATTGGCAAAGACTTAAAACAATGTCTGGGAAAGCCAAAAGGATACTTCATGCATTACAGAGTGTTTTGTGGTGGTTGAAAATCGTCAAATTCACATACAAATTGAAATTATCGTTGAGCATGAAATTATCGTTGAGCTGTCGGGCACTTCTCTGAAGTGCCCCTGGGTTGCGAGTTTTCGAGCAACCGGGGGGTGGTGGACGCCACCACCACCTTGGCACGATTAGGAAGGATAATAAAAGCGCCGAATATGTGGACGCGATAAGTAGTAGGAGTTCTAATAATATTTGCCTTTCCTTTGTTAGTACGGGAGTCCCCCAAAGGGGAAAGGGGAAATAGGCGGAAGAGAGGACGGAAGGACATGTGTCGTGGACGGTAGAAGGATGGAAAGATGACTTCACTGTTTCTATATAGACTCCCGGCTTTACCGTTACTCGGGCACCGGTAGTTAGTTAGTTAATCGTGAGTTGAACGTGCGGGGAAGCGAGTCAAGGTGAGAGAGCTTCACCACTCCTAAGTTGTGGGTTACTGTACTCACGCGGCCGGATTGAAATCAGAAGGCCCTATTTTGGACTAGTGCGTGTTGAGTGGCAACTAACTACATATAGTAGAAAATTTGCTAAACTCGCCATGCCGCCAAGGCTGCTATGCATGCGGTACTCCGAGTACGGTAGGATTTTCCACCCAGTTTGGCGAGAGTATACCGTATGTGGTTACTTATCACTTGAGATGCGCTAGTCCAAAATAGAGCCTTCTGACTTCAATCCGGCCGCGTGAGTAGAGTTTTCGCTGTCGCTGTTCTGCTGGTTCGCCGTCGTCGTCGTCGTCGTCCCCACCTCCTTTTAAAATTATGTGTCTTTCCCATTGAAAGCAGAACTTATTAGATCAATTCTAAGTTACCCCATAGAGTAATTTAGTTACTTCTAAACTTCCAAGCGCCCGGCGGGCTGCACTACAAATTTTCTGAGAGGGTGGTGATTGGGCTGAATTTGGGAACGGTCTGGTCTTCGCCAAAAAGAGATTGAGTTTTGGTGACACCCTAGGTCTGCTCGAGTCACTTTACATTTTGGTTTTCCAGTGGTTACCATGGAGAGCCACATCCCAGTGAACAGCATCCCCATCAATGACGCAGACTAACCCCATCACTGAAGAACTCGTGCAGAGTAAAATCAATCGATACTATCTCCTTGATTTACATTCACCATTTTCTTTTCTCTTATTTAAAATTTGTTTATTCTTAAAATTTATTTATTCTTAAAATTTATTATAATTAAGTTACCTAGCGCTCAAGTTAAGTTATCCCTTGGGCGGTCTGAGACAGTCAAAAATCGTCAATGGCGCACTCAGAATTGTGATTCGCTGCAAATTATTAGTCACCAGGATGCCAAGTCACTCGGAGGTTCCAAATCTGATTTCTATTACCCGAAATAGCTAGGTCTTGACTAATTTGAGCCTCCAAGTAACTTGGCAGCCTCCCACTAATAATTTCCAACGAATTACAATTCTGAGTGTGTCATTGACGATTTTTGACTGTCTCAAACCGCCCAAGGGATAGTTTTATTTTCTCTTGGTTGGTTGGTCGGTTGGATACAGTAGGTGGCAGTGATGGTTGGAAAGGCGGCTGAATTTCTCTGGTTCAAGCTTTCTCCGTTTTGGTATCTGATCAGTTTTGGTTGGTGCGATAAGTAGCCGAGGCCGGCGAATGGTGTGATAGTAGAATAATCCTAGTCGTATCGTGAAATTATGCGCCAAGAGTTCCACAAAGTATTTCTTTACCGGAAGTGGGCATAACTGGACAATGTGCGTTGCATTCACCCGATACCACGCTGAATAGAAACAATTGGATGGTAATTTCTCATAACAGGCCACACTGCCCCGCTTTTTCAGCCGTACTCACAAAATTTTTAACCTCCCCACAACCCCTACAAATCGTTCGACCATTTCCGCGTTCAACAAAATTTTTAGGAGACTATCATGGCCCAGACCACCGCCCACAGAGTGTCGTTCCACATGGGCGACGGCAATGCAAACAGCGGGAACTTCAAAAATAGTTTCAATAATATCATCTATGGGTCCGACGAGGATGCGCGGATTAGGAGCTGGCTCTCCCCGCTAGAGCCAAATGACAGACATGAAGGTGTGCGGACCGACCGAGTCGATGGTATCGGTAATTGGCTTTTGAAAACAGGCGAGTTTCGCGAGTGGAGAGGGAGTGAAGCAGGAGCCGATAAGGCCGTCTTGTTTCTCTACGGGAATCCAGGGGTAGGGAAAACATATTTGAGGTAAGTGGTGGGATTTTTTGAACGAAGCGAATATCATTAACGGCTAGAAATACTAGTTCCCTAGTGATCGACAGCCTGTGCGATCAAGCAAAGAAGGAAAATTTCGCTGTTGCATGCTTGTACTGCGACTTCCTTGCTCAGCGAGAGCTGACAGCTACCAACATAATGGGAGCGATTCTGAGGCAGTTGGTAGACGGCGGAGGCATCCCGGAAGATTTACGCCGGGCATTCCAAGAGGGGAAAAGAGTGGTTAGTGGCCGAAGGCTGCTACATGCGGATCTAATGCGAATGTTAAAGATCGCTATTGCTCCGTTACCACATGTTTTCATATGTATCGATGCGCTCGACCAATGCCCACCGAGGGAACTTCCTAAGCTACTTGAATCACTACGGGATATTGTTCGAGAGTCCCCTAGGGCCAGAATATTCCTCACTGGGAGGCCCGATGTCAAGGCAGCTATCCAACGATATTTCACGGAGGCGGTTGTGCTACCGATAAGTGTTAACACAGACGATATCCGATATTTCCTGGAGATGAAATTAGAGAGGGATGATGAGCCAGAGGTTATGGACAATGATTTACGGGTGGATATTGTACAAGTTATTACAAACAGGATGTTTGATACGTGCGTAGGAGCATTTGGCCTTCTTGCTCTATTAATGATGCATACTTACGAAATATTCTGCGCAGATTCCCTCCTGTTTCATTAACAATGGAGGCAATTCTAGGAGAAGTCACAATAAGTAAGAGAAGAAAGAAACTCGAATCTAGGGTGCAGCATACGGGATTGAGCGACGCCTACACGGCAACTCTAACTCGACTGAAAGAAAAAAAAGGAAATAAATCAGTACTCGGGTTGAAGGTCCTAATGTGGGTGCTGTATTCGGAACGGCCGTTGAAGGCCGACGAACTCTGTCATGCCCTGGGAGTTGAGATAAGATCTGCAAACCTCGATCCAAAAAATATACCCCAGTTACGGACACTGCTATCATCTTGTCTGGGCCTCGTAACGGTTGAGGAATCTTCGTCCACAGTCCGACTGGTGCACCACACTCTGCGGGAGCATCTCTTGAGTAATCCGACCCTATTTGATAGTCCCCACGAAACAATTGCCGAGGTTTGTTTGACATACCTCAATCTCGGATGTGTCGTGGATCTCCCGCCAACCCTTGACTCTGCCCCACCAACAATACACCTACCCCTCCTAGAATATGCTTCTCGTTACTGGGGGGAGCACACAAGACAGGGGATGACGGAAAATGTCAAAATACTTGCACTGAGACTTCTCGATAGATTTGATCAGCATATATCGGCTCGGCAATTGTTACTACACCGCAATAGAGATAGGAACCCGGGTCCATATTTTTGGGCCAAGCGAGAACCTACGGGGTTTACTGGACTCCATGGAGCATCATTTCTCGGGATAGTAGAGATAGCTGTTACAGGATTAGATACGAAGGAATGGGATGTTAATGCAAGGGATTGCATGGGGATTACGGCTCTGACATGGGCAGCTATCAAAGGACACGAGGAGGTTGTAAAGATGCTTTTGGAGCGAGAGAACGTCAATCCCGATCAGGCAGACACCAGCGATGGGCGTACACCACTCTTATGGGCGGCTATGCATGGGCATGAGGGGGTAGTAAAAATGCTTTTGGGCCAGAAGGACGTCAATCCCAACCAGGCAGACACCAAATATGGCAGGACACCATTGTGGTGGGCCGTCCAGAACGGGCATGATGGGATAGTAAAAGTACTTCTGGAACGAGGGGACGTCAATCCCGAACAGCCAAACACCGAAGATGGGCGTACACCAATTTTATGGGCCGTTAGGTACGGGAGTGGAGGGGTAGTGAAAATTCTTTTGGACCGAAAGGACGTCAATCCAAACCAAGTAGACGCCGAGGATGAGCGTACACCACTGTTATGGGCGGTTAGGCACGGGAGCGAGGGGGTAGTGAAAATGCTTTTAGAACGAGGGGACATCAGTCTCGACCAAGTAGACCCTGAGGATCGGCATACACCACTCATATGGGCAGTTAAGTACGGCCGTGTGGAGGTAGTGAAAATTCTTTTGGAACGAGAGGACGCCAATCTCGACCAAGTAGACACTGAGGATGGACGTACCCCATTCTTATGGGCGGTTAGGTACGGCCGTGTGGAGGTAGTGGAAATGCTTTTGGAACGAAAGGACGTCGATCCCGACCAAGTAGACTCCGAGGATGGGCGTACACCACTCTTATGGGCGACTAGGTGGGGGCTTGAAGGCGTAGTGAAATTGCTCTTGGAACGAATGGACATCAATCCCGAACGAGAAGACCCTGAAGATGGGCGCACACCAATCTTATGGGCAGTCAGGTACGGGCCTGTGGAGGTAGTGGAAATGCTTTTGCGACGAGCGGACGTCAATCCCGACCGGGTAGACGCTGAGGATGGGCTTACACCACTCTCGTGGGCGGTTAGGTACGGGCGTCAGGAGGTAGTAAAGATGCTTTCAGCACGGCAAGACGACCGCACTACCCCAATACTAGCATCACAGACCTTAGCGTACAACCCTCACTAGTTTATTCGGATGGGCTTGAAAGGATATCAGACCTCCATGGCCTTGTCTCTAGGTTCGCAGATGGGGAACTATCCTCAAACGAACCTTCTGCGTTGCCTCAACCCCCTTCCATATCCCCCCAATACCCTCATGCCCTCCAACAAAAACTAACACCCATCCAAAAGGCACCCGATCGACCCCCTCGCTCACACTCAACTAGTATTTTCTCATCGCCTCTTTCATTTGTCTCTTAGCTTTTCTCATTTATGTCCCTTCTCCGCTGTTACCACGTATATTCTCACCTCGTACATAATTTCCGCGTGGGGGATTACTATTCATAGGGCCTTCTCAATTTACATGTAACTAGACTTTAATAACGGGCGGTTTTTCTGAATTTAACCCGCTCCTTAAGATTCGTCCGCCCTCTTTTTTTCTTTTTCCCTCTCTTTTCCTTTCCATTCCTGTCGTTCACCGTTCCCTGAAGCTCTAGTTAGAATTTGTCCATTTCATCCTATTTCTTGATCGCCGTTCCCCCTATTTCTCAAATTAATATTTTTTCCCGCTTTTCGTGATCACTTGTGTACGTTACTTAGATCGGCATTATAAAACCCTAACCCTCATCCACTCTAGATGTGCATTTGGGTACCCGCAGGCGGCCAAGGCGGTATTACACCAGGAGGGCAGGGGCGGAGTCGGTATAGCGTGATCGAGTATAATAATAATATTCTAAAGCAAGAACTGCCAGTGCCTAAGCTGAGCCTAAGCACGCGGGTAAACTACCAAAAAAGCAAAACACCCGCGCCCGGCCAACACCAGTTTCTGCGCCGAATCCGGTAAAAAACACCAGGCTTCTCCAAAGCGACCACTCTCATCATCCCGTCGTAAATAAGCCTAATTATAACCAACCAAGAGCGACCCATCTAAGTGCATCCTCACTTTTACACCCCAATGCACCCGCTGCGCTGCATGGTAAATTATCCAATCGAGGGAAAGTGGTAGCGACGGATTGTGCGGTGGTACTGAGGATCTTCACGGGGAGAGAGATGGAGTCAGGGTTCCGAATAGTCCGACCGGTTAGGTCCTGAACAGGAAACCGATCGGTCAGTCGAGAATGGAGGAGGAGACTAGACTTGACCGAAATATTTGGTCAGGTCAAGTCTGGTCTAATATGGGATCCCTGTTCTGACATGTTTTACTTCATGTGATAGTCCTACTCCTTCAAGTTCGCCTGGCAGGCAAACAACTTGATGCAGAAAAATTATCCTATGCTCGCTTGATCCTCCAATAAAAATAAACCTCTGTCGGACGGATCCTATTGGTTCTTAGTCACTTTCATCTAACCGAAATACCAACATTAGATATCACTCGACTTATAGAGTCTGATCTTTTCTGGTCTAGTCGGTTGTCTTATCATTCACTGCTCAGTCGGTCAAATTTCTATCCTTCAACTGCACTTGACTATCACCGGAGCATGTAGTTCAGACTAGTCCTCCGTCGACCATTCAGAACCCTGGACGGAGTTGCTGTCCGGAAGGTGGGCAAATGCTAGCCGGGGTCAATCAAGTGTCGAGCTTACTCAACACTTCACCCAGGACCTCACCCTTTTAGGGAAAGTCTTTATAGAGATAGTAAATTACCGCATCAATGGCAAATTTTATATCAACAATATATCTATCATGCGGAGCATCGTACTAGACATCCGGGAACAGAGTTGGCCCGCCCCCAGAGCCCATGTTGAGAGAGTGTCTATGCGATGCATAACCGGCAACACTCGATTTTATATTGCGTGTCTGCATACAAGTATGGTACATTGACTGGGAGAAAGCCAGTCTGACCACAATGCGGTAGATAACGTATTTCACGCCATAGCGAGCGCCCGGCATAGCGAGGCATCTGCAAATTTAGGCAATGTTATTGGCTAAATCTCAGTCCAGATTTAAATAGTGGCTAGCTATGCTGGGCGCTCGCTATGCTATGGAAGACGTTAACTGCATAATGTATTTTACACTCATATGACACCCTAAATGCACACTCTGAACGGAAACGATTGGACAATGATGTCACATAATAAGGTCGCATAAAATGCCTCACTTCCCCGCTTTATTCAAACGTAGTACACGTAGAGAGTTTGTAACCTCTCTCAATACCCCTACAAATCGCTAGACCATTTCTACATCCAGTCGACATTTTGGGCAGACCATCGTGACCCAGACCCCCCATGCAGTGTCGGTCGACATAGGCCACCCCAATACCGACAGCGGCAACTTCACACATTGTTTCAACAATTTCTATGGGTCCGGCGAGGACGCACGGATTAGTAGCTGGCTCTCTCCACTAGAGCGAAATAACAGACATCAAGGTGTGCGCACCGACCGAGTCGATAGTATCGGGGATTCGCTGTTGGAAACAAGCGAGTTTCGGGAGTGGATGCAGGATGAAGGTGGAGCTGAAAAGGCAGTCTTGTTTTGCTCGGGGAATCCGGGAGTGGGCAAGACATTTCTGAGGTAAGAGGATATATTCCCTGAGCGAAGAAAATACCACTGACAGCTAGAAATACTAGTTCCCTAGTGATCGACAGGCTGCACGATCAGGCAAGGAAGGGATATATCAGCGTCGCGGACCTATACTACGATTTCGCTACTCAGCAAGAGCAAACAATTACAAACGTAATTGGAGCGATTCTGAAGCAGTTTATAAGCGGGGGGAGCATTCCGGAGGATCTACGGGAGGCATTCTGGGTGGGGCTTGGTGATGTGGGGCTACGACTTCCGGATCTGATGGAACTGCTGAAGAAAGCTATTGTTTTACTCTCCCAGGTTTTCACCTGTATCGATGCTATGGACCAATGCCTACAGAATCATCGGCTAGAGCTTCTCGAGTCGTTGAGTGATATTGTTCGAGAGTTCCCCAGAACGGGAATATTCCTTACGGGGAGGTCCCATGTCAGTGAGACTATTCAAAGATATTTTAGCAACGCGGTTACGATACTCACCAACCCTAATGCGGGCGAGATCCGGGGTTATCTGGAGAAGAGGTTAAAAATGGAAAACGAGGTAGAGGCGATGAGCGAGGATTTATGGGCCGAGATTATCGAAATTCTTCTAGACAAGATGTCTGATGGGTGCGTAGGACAATTTTGGAGTTTCCCCTCTATCGGTAGTGTATACTTACCGCTGGCTGTGCAGATTCCTCCTTCCTCCACTAATCATCGACTCTATCCTGGGGGAGGTGACGCTGGATCACAGAAGAAAGAAACTCGAAGAGCTGGCGAGAAGCAATAAGCTTAGGGATGTCTATACGCCAACTCTAAACCTACTGAAGGCGCAGGAGGGATATAACTCTACACTCGGGATGGGAATCCTGATGTGGGTGTTGTATTCGGAACGGTCGTTACGAGTCGAAGAGCTCCGTCATGCCCTAGGAGTTGAGATTAGATCTGAAAATCTAGATCCAGAAATCCTTCCTACGCTACCGACAATCCTGGAATCTTGCCTTGGTATTGTCGCGGTCGAGGCGTCTTCGTCCACCGTCCGGCTAGTATACCCTACCCTACATGAGAACCTCTCAAGGGATCCGACCCTATTCCATAGCCCCCACTCAACCATTGCCGAGGTTTGCTTAACATACCTCAATTTCAGGTGCCTTTGGGATCCTCCGCCAACTGCTGACTCGGCCACTCCAGCAATGCCCTTTCAAGAATATGCCTCTTGCTATTGGAGGAAGCACGCAGGAAGGGGGATGACGGAAAACGTGAAAGCACTGGCACTGAGGCTGCTGAGTAGGCGCGCCACGCAGTTCGTTCTCTAGCTTCTGGGTTAACCCGAAATCCCTGCGCTTTGCCCTCTCATGTCACCTCGGATATCACGCCTTTGCTTCCTAAGAGATATATTGGACAAATCCGAACTAGTCCATACTAGTTCTAAAAAGCACTCTATTAACTGTCATAGACACGGTTTAATTCTATTATGTGCTTATTCTTATTTGCATTTGTAGGTGTATTATGGATGCGGGAAGACCTCCGAATGGGTTAAACTTTTGGTTTTAATTTAAAATTATGCCATCTCCTATAACTATACGAGGACTCCGGACTGCAGAAGGAACATATTTTACATATGTGGGGTAGTTTTTGTTTTTTCTTAATGTTGTGAGTTCTTTATATAATATTATACTTTACGACCCCTACCCAACAGAGTTATTGCCCATTGAGGAACTACGGTAGACAGCTAGAAAAGATTCAAATCACTGTGGCTCTCTCGTTTCTAACACAGAGTTTTGACGCCTGGGTTTTAAATGGCCTTGGTCAATCGTCATTTGGGCTAGATCTGGGCTGAGTTTAAGAACTTCCAACCTGGGGAAAACGATTGGGAGTCCTGGTGAAATATTTGATGAGAATATGTTGGCTCGACTCCGGTGCTCTTATCGCGCTGTTAGGGATGGGGGTTTAGGAGATTACTTTCACAGGTTAGGGGGACCGACGGTACTGACGGAAGCTCACCGAGTAGCATTTCCCAAGAGTGTAGAGACAGTTGCTCCTCCATGGGAGATGAAAGAATAAGTTAGGATGCTAAAGCGATCGGTAGCGTGGAGAGTTCGGGTATTGTTTTTGGGGAATGAAAGTTGTCACGTCCGAACGCAGCCCACTAAAACTTATTCTGCCGGGAGTAGCCGAGAGAGATTAATTTGTGGAGAAACCTAACGCACACCTCATTCTAACCTCAAAGCGGTACCCTAACAAGGGGGCAATGGGAAGGCTCTTCGTGGCCTATGATAGTCCACAGAAAGTGCTGCTAACGCATAGGCAGATAAAGTAAAACGCTTGGGGGCGGCGCAGGGCCTGAAGAAGAGAATGGAAGGACCCGGAATGGGTCCATTTGTATACGGCCAAAAACATAAATTCGGGTTTGCTTTTAGGGCCGAAAGTTCATAAGTAGAATCTACTATAAACAGGTAAGAGTTTGCAAAGGTTTGGATAGGATCACACAAGTTCGTACCTTACGCCAGAAAGAACAAAGGAAAACAGCAAATTACTGTCGCAGTAGTGTTCGTCAGCCCCGCTTTTTAAGAGGCAGACATGGAAAACCACCTTTAGAAAACTTTATCTCCCTCCAACACTCCCCCAACAGCCATTCCCGACAATCAAACCATAAAATTATAACTAAGACCACATACAAGGGTCAGGCAATAAAAAGTGGAACGGTGCAGGGGGGTTGGGGTTGATTTTGGACAAAAGTCTTGTTGAAATTTCATAATATTTCCTATTTATATTTCATGATCACTGTCGTATATTTCTATACTTAGTTTAGGTTTCGGTATCACCTGTCACCGTTTACATTACTACAGCTAGAGCATGTATTGCGGCATTTCATTACTTATTCAGGGATAATATTTGGGATTTCCTTATGCATTTCTTATCTGATATTCGGAGTTTTACGGAGAATCTCTTACATATTTATGCACCTTTCTCGGTCATAATATTTCTAATTATCTCCTAATAATCTCCTCACACCACTTCAGAAACATGCATATTATTTAAGATTTACTTGGCAGGATTTCAGGGTTAAACATTGTTCGCACTTTTGTTTCCCTTATATTTCTTTCTTACACTTGGTGTTCGCACTTCTGTATAATTATGGTTGCTATCGCCCACCTCGCTTAGATAGAATAAGAACCAGAACTCCTACCAATGTGCTCTACTACTATTTACCCTCCTCGCTTAGCGTGCCCCAGCAGCACCCCTCGTACCTGCTTAGTATTATCCACATAGAATAGATCGTGCCTTAGTTCACATTTGAACAAGTCTGGAACACTCCAACCCGACTGCCCTCTTGCAGAAAATATGTTGCTATGGTGAAGTGCCTCTTAAACCAGACCCTTTACCAGAAGGTCCTAACTTCAAATGTTAGGTCTCTTTGGCCAACACCCATATAGATAAGAAAATATAGACCACATTATGGTAGAGAAGGGTGACTTATTTATATAGATACTGAAGAACATTGATTTCATGAAAAAGCTATTGGGTTTTGCAGCCAAGCTGTAGTAAGGCCAGCATTAAACAGAATGGCAGTTTATAAGCTTGTGCACCATGCTTAGCAAGCACTTCACAAGGTTTTGTTTGGTGGCAAATTTGCTGGAGCAGAGGTTATCTACGTCACCCATAGAGATTTTCCTTTATTAATTGCATAGGAGGGGAGGAAACATAGATTCTCTGAATGCTTCCCTCACAAGTGTACCACGGTTGCTGAGACATTAGTTAGAACAGTACAGTCGTGTCACAAAAGTCCTGGCACCCCCGGACTGAGTGATGGGACAGGAATACTCCAAATTTACCACTTTGTATGTCCTCCTCAGCCTCAATTAGAGGTCGAGAATAGAAATTAGAAGGTTCTGTTTCTTGTGATTCCATTTCTACTTTGACCACCATCAGTGGTAGTTGAGTTGCACGGTAAAATTTAGCCAGGGTGCCTGGACTTTTGTGACACGACTGTACCGATCTTTATTGCCTGACCCTTGTACACAAATGTAGGTGTAATCAGAAAACGTATGCCGCTAGACTCAGCTCTAGTGTTATTCACGAGCCAGCACGTAGCGCCCTTAAGCTCAAGGGCTCGAGCCGCCAAGAGACCGGGGTCTGCTCGTAAACCCCTGTTCGAGCTGGCCGCCAAGTGACTCGAGCCGGCTCGAGTCTGCTGGGCCCAATACTACTCGGCTCTCTCCCTGCAGCGCCAAACAAAAAAAAAAAAAAGATTTGGTCAACACCACTTTTTTTCACCAAATTCGGTAGAGAATGCTGGACTTCCCCTTCGAACCGATTTGAAAAGTAGCTACCATAGAAAACCATGTAATGCGAGACACTTTGAGAAGTTAGATATAAACAAAATGGGGTAAACTATAATTCCTTGTTGTGAAGGAGTTTTCTTCCTTCTTAAATATGCTCTAAGAGTTCCAACTTCCAACTTCCAATTTTGACTTTTACGCGGGGCGTCGTGACTTTATTAAAGGGCGCTATAGTAGAGCTTTAGATGAAGAGAAGCCTGAGTGGGGTTTTGGGCATCCTTTATATCTGGAAGTTGAGCAAAAGACAGCTTGGGTTAATGGAATAATAATATTATTGAATTTATGATACCCAATTTTTGGCGCTAGAACCATACTCCCTATGTAGGAGTCTTTAGGGGTATAAATTGCTGGCACAAATTGCAAATTTTGTAGGTTGAACAATATATCTATCATATTGACCGCTGTGCTAGGCATCGGACATGACAGATGGCTCACTCTCAGGAGTGTGATGCAACATGTTAGTAGGACACGCTACTTGCGCACAATTTTACACACCAAAACCTGATGCTCGTTTCGTCGTAACTTCATTTGCGCGCAAGGACATGTGAGCATACATTGCCCAAAATGAAAAGAGCCTGGGCCCTGATATTAGAGTTCTAAGACGGCGATCGTACATTTAAAGGTATAATATAACCAGATAATCTTCTGCTATTCCACCCGTCTCAGTGGTTTCTGGCCCTTTTCGCCATAGTCCCTAGCACGCCATCCTGTAGTCAGGCATATAATAAGATACGGAAAGAGGAGAAACTCTCACTTTGGAGCTCTTCCATCTCTCATGTCAGTCATGTGCCTTCGCCGGGCGGAAGTGGCCGGTTGGCAGACAGCTCATGTAACACCACAAGCCACATTACCCCGCTTCTTTCAACTCTGCTCACGCAAAGTCTTCAGGCTCTCCCAAACTCCTACAGGTTTCCGCACTACCTCTACGTTCAACCTACAATTAGAACGGAATAAAATGGCCCAAATTACTCACACACAGATGATCACCTACGGTAACAACAATTCCAACTGCGGCAATATCGTTGATAGTTACAACACCACCTTCTATAAGTCCAACGAGGATGCCCGGATCTTGCGCTGGCTCTCCCCGCTAGAGCCAAATACAAGGCATCAAGGTGTGCGAACCAACCGATTTGAGGGTGTCGGGGAGTGGCTTTTAGAGACAAGAAAATTTCAGGAGTGGAGGCGTAGCGAAAGTGGAGCCGATGGAGCTATCTTGTTTTGCCCCGGGAATCCGGGAGTGGGCAAGACATATCTTACGTGGGTGGTAGAATTCCTGGAAGGAGAGGCGAATACGGCTGACGGCGAGAGGTACTAGTTCACTGGTGATAGACAGCCTATGTGATCAGGCAATATATGACGAGATCGCCGTTGCAGGCTTATACTACGACTTCCTTTCTCAGCAAGAGCAGACAATCATAAATATGATGGGAGCTATTCTGAAGCAGCTGGTGGGCAAGGGTGATATCCCGATTTATCTACGCGAGGCGTTTCAGGAAGGGAAAAGTGGGATTGGTGGAAGAGGGCCACTACTCCCGGATTTGGTGCAGGTGTTGAGGAGAACTATCGCTTCACTACCTCAAGTCTTCATCTGTATAGATGCCCTCGACAAATGCCTGTTGAAGAACCTGCCCGAGCTTCTTGAGATACTGAGGGATATTGTTCAGGAATCCCCTTCCACTAGAATATTCCTCACCGGGAGGCCCCATGTCAAGGAAGCAATTAAAAAATATTTCACTAAGGCGACTGTGACACCAATAAGTCCTAACAGGGAAGACGTTAGGAATTATTTGGAAATGCGGTTAGACAGGGATGACGAGCCAGAGGCGATGAATGATGGCTTACGGGGGGAGATTGTGAGGACTATTCTAGAAAAGATGTGTGATATGTGCGTAGGAGCATCTAGAATTTGCACTCTATCAGCGACTTATGCTTACCAATGATTGCATGCAGATTTATCCTTGTTGTGTTACACATCGACGCTATACTAGATGAGATGACAATTTGTCAGAGAAGAAAGAAACTCGAAGAGGTGGCACAAGGTGACGGACTGAGCGATGCTTACACGGCAACTCTAGCACGGCTGAAGGCTCAGAAGAAAAGTAGATCTATGCTCGGAATGAAGGTCCTGATGTGGGTGTTGTATACACAACGGCCGCTACGAGCCGAAGAGCTCTGCCATGCCTTGGCAATGGAGATAGGATCGACACATCTAGATCCCGAAAATGTTCCCGCATTACGGACAGTTCTAGCATCTTGTCTGGGTCTCATCACCATCGAGGCGTCTTCGTCCACAGTCAGACTGGTACACTTCACTCTGCAGGAGCACCTCCTAAATAACCCTACCCTATTCCATTGCCCCCACTCAGCGATTGCCGAGGTTTGCCTGACATATCTCCACTTTGGATGTCTCTGGGATCTTGACTCAACTTCCGACTTGGTCCTACCAACAATGCCCTTTCAAGAATATGCTTCTGCTTATTGGGTGAGGCACACAAGAAGGGAGGCGACCGAAAACGTACAAACGCTTGCACGGAGGCTTCTTAATAGACAAGCCACGCAGTGGGGTGTCCAGTTTCCGGGTTAACTCGGGCTAGGTTTGGGCCGGGACGGGCCAAATCGGGTGTCACGGGAGACTCACCCTGGCAACCACGTGAGCCTAGGACGATAGATGTCAATCTTCGGATGCATAGGAAGAATTTTGTAAACGCTTCGAGGCTCAAGATGCACCTTCTGCCATCCCGTGACCTCCGTCATGCGACCTGAGCTCGCCTTGGGCTTGATGACCTAGCTCAATTTGGGCAAGAAATTCGCTTAGGATGAATCTGTATGCTCTATCTTCTGGCCTTAGTCTTCTCACACGTCTTCCCTTCCTAAAAACAAACTGTAGCATAAGCTTGAACTATTGCGTACTCGTGTTGAATGGCATATTATTAGCCATCTTTGAAATTTCTTTATTTCTTATATCCTTGTTTTCATTTGCCTCTACTAGCATAAGTGTAAAATGGATTCTAATTGATGTGGGAGGACCTCCAAGTGTGTTGAAATTTTTTTTTCGGCTACGAAATTATGTTGTCTTCTATATCTACATGAGGGTACCTCGTGGCTCGGAACCATAGGAAGGTGGAATATTCGACAAAATGGGCTTTTCTTTATCCCTGATTTATTCCTATCTACCACTATTACCCAATAGAGTTCACGCTTAAGAACTACGGTAGACAGCTTCAAGAGAGGGTAAATTCATTGTTGCTCTCGAGCTTCTAATCAAATGTTTTATCACCTGGGTATTGTAAAAAAAAACTGGTTAAATCTATTACCGGAGATCTCAACTGTACCACATATTTACTTAGCTATGAAACAAATTAATGGAACCACATCATCAAATGACAATAGGCTAGTGGAGCAGGCTAAAAAATTAACGAATACTAGCTCATGAGATCTAGTGCGCTCGGCGTCTCTAAACTACACCTTGTCTCGGAAAGGCTACCGGTATTCCTTCACGTGATATTCCGTCTCAGATTGCGAACGCCAAGGGCTCAATTTCTGGGAGTGGATCAAACGATTGGGCTGGGCGCGCTACGTTAGGGTTCATTAGGGCCCGGTTTAAGCTAAGTCGAAGACTCTTTTACAAGAATAGACTATTGGGAGGTTTGGGCGATTACTTTTACGGTAGGTTGTTTACAGGACTCGAGAGGGCAGCATCCCCGGGATTGTAGAATTAGCTGCTATTGAATTGGGGGTGAAGGAATGAGAGGTTAAAGTAAGCGATGATGTAGAGAGTGTGGCTCTCATAAGAGCAGCCACGGTCGCGTAATTTTGACACCGTGGATATGTTTAACCAGCCGTAAGTAAAGGTAAATTGGCAGCTTCGTGGGCCCATGATCCTGCGTGTAGGAGAGCAAGTTCCTCGGCCCGTCTGTAGGCGATGTGAACAGGGAGGAGTACGGATGTGGTTGCCGAGTGCGCCCAACTTTTTGCTCGCACCAGAAAAATACTCACCAAATATCACCCAATTTTCTTAATCTGGCTTGGGCCCCATACAATTGACTCGTCTCATTCCGGAAGCGTGATGACGATCTGAGAAAAGTGTTTTTTGAAAACCTTTTTCTCTATAAGTAATGACAAATCAAATAATATCCCCCTCCACACTACTCGCGGCGAGAATAAACCCTGAAACAATTAGCACAACCACAATTCCCCGCAACACCCAACACCGAAATACCACAACGACTCAAGCCAATGATGCGGTCAAAATTAAAGGTCCTATTACTAGTTCCTAGCTCCTAGAGATAAAGGAAGGACATAAATATACACGCCTTAGTATTAATTATTTTTGTAGTTGTGGTTGCAACCGTAATCGCCATTGCGGGTATCATGATGGTTATTTTTTAAGAGGGATCGTAATTGCGTCCGTTGTCAGGATTTACGAGAAAACCTACAGAATACCAGCGAATCCCGGGCCCTCCCTACAAAATATTGTCGGGGGACAAAAATAACGGCGGTTCAACGATCGATCGCAACGCACCCCGCCTCATCACCCCGCACATCCTACACTACCTAAACAAATTTCTCTAGATCAACCAAAACTAAATCATTCTACCTAATTATTTTGTTCAATAAACTATGCCTCCTATTCTTCGCAGTCATGCCAAAAAACCTATTTCCTCCAAGCACCTCTCTGAGTTTACCAGGGGGAGAATCCTTGGGTTGCATGAGCCTCAAATGGGAGTTGAGCAAATTTCCCACTACCTTAACATCCCTCCCACCACTGTCAGAAGGACAATTGCAAAGGGATATCAGGAGGGCAAAGAGAAGAAGGGTAGAGGAAGACATCCTAAGACTACCAAGTCACAGGATGAAGCTATGGTTGAGGAAGCTCTCAAAAATCGCCACACTACCTATTTTGAGATTGGTAAAAAAGTTGCACCCAATGTTTCTACCCAGACAATCAAGAGAATAATTGCACAAAAGCATCTTAAAATATGGGTAGCATGAGAGAGAGTCCATTTGGATGAAGATCTGGCTCAGGAGAGGTTGGAATGGGCATTGGCCCATAGGCATTGGACAAAGGAGATGTGAAGAAAGAAGGCAATGTGGGGGGATGAGGTATCTGTGGAGAGGAGTGGAGGAAAGAGGAGAAAATGGGTATTTAGATATCCAAATGAGAAGTGGAATAAGGATTGTGTTGAACCTACTGTCAGGAGAGGAGAGAGAGGGATTGGCCAGATGATGACTGGTTTTTTTTATGGTCAAACTCATGGTCTCTTTTTACCTGTTTTTCCTGATCCTCCCTCTGCTAGAGGTGGAGTTACTGGAAAGTCAATTATTGATGTCTATAATCAGAATGACTTTCTAGGGATATGGGAGGACATTAGGGAGTAGGTTGGGGAAGAAGAGGTATTTTTTATCATTGATAATGCTAAGACTCACTTGCCTTTTAGGAGATGGCTCAGAAGGCAGGGAGTTGCTCTTATGGAAATTCCTGCCTATTCACCAGATCTCAATCCAATTGAAAATATTTAGTCTCTGGTGAAAGATAAGCTTCATAAGCACTATCCTGAGCTGTATCTTATGAGGGGTGATGTCAATGTGGTTAAGAAGGCAATAGAGGAGGCAATAACTCATTGTTGGGAACTTTTAAACCCAAAGGTTTTTGATATTTTGGCAGGGTCAATGGTGGATAGAATAGAAGCAATTATTAAGGCTGATGGATGGTATACTAAATATTAATTTCTACTATGTATTTACTTTTTTAATTTTTTTTTTTGGTTTTCATGATAGTGGGGTTGGTGGGGGAGGCCATTGTCATTGCCGAAGATTTTCGCCCGTTGATACCGCCGTTATTTTTGTACCCCGACAATACCATCAATGTTTTTTTATACCAGCCAACGGCAATGTTTCTCCTTTTGCCAAGAAAACAATTCTCATCTCCTGAGGAAGAAAACACTACCATAAAAAATTTAAAAAAAATATAGAGATAATACTAGAAATTAAACTGGAATTAGGCGAATTTATTAATATTTTTATTTTTATTTTTGGAGAAATATTAGACACAGAAAAATGCAATTTGTATAAAAGCTGATTTCCAGGGGTGTTCTTGGCAGGCAAAACCCCTGTGAATTTCCTAAGATGGAGATTTGCTGATGAATTTTAAGCAACACAGGCCATATGAATAATTCCTTTAAAAAATTAAAAAAATCAGTGATTTGGCAGTGTTTCTGGTTTGCTTTCCCTAATTTTTCATTAATTTTTCAATTTGTTTTGACTAACTAATTCTAGAGAGTTGGCTAGTGTTATCATTTATTACCGTATTTGGGTGAGAGATAAAGGTTGAAACCTTGATGGTATTCGGGAGGGAAAGTCTGAGGGTCGCTGGTATTAAATAGGTTTGCCCGATCCTCATTCTCGCTACCGCTCCCCAGATCTCGCGTTTTTTGCTGCCCGCCACCCGCCCCTCGACTCACAGCAGGCGCCCATTTGTCAGCACGGGATAGACGAGTGCCAACCCTCCCGCGACAAGGGCAGCAGTATCTCCCCAACGCCTCCCACAGTGGAACGACGCCTCCGACGGCATTGAGGAACAGACGGATGGTGGAGGATTTGTTGATTGAGTCTTTTCCTTTGTTTTCTCCTTGTTTCCTTTTCCTTTCTTCCTTGATCAAAAGTTGTTAGCCAATGTATACCTCTCTTTAGCTTTGAAAAATTGGCTAACTAATGGTAAAGATAGGAGTATTAATCATGGCGAAGTCGTCCTCCTATTCTTCCACCGATCGCTACACATCTCCTTTCTTTTCCACGTATGTCCCCCTTTTGCTCTGTGGGCACTCCCTTGCTAATAAAGAAATACATGCTTCGCAAAAAACTCTACTATTTATAACTTCCGTCCATCCAACTCATTGACTGTCCTACTACTCCAGGTCTGGAACGCATCTCCAAGCCCTTTATCCAAACAATGAAACGATAAGCAGAGCATGATAACCTGAGCATGTCGAGCAGCATCAAAGGCTTCCAATAGTGTCATCACCATAACTCACTAACACTGCCGTACCACAAACAACTTTATACCTACAACACTCTATGAATCTCGAGCGGACATCACCGGCATTGGTCGCGTTCTACCCCCCGTTGGAGAGTAAGCGGATATGCTTGTGGTATGGTACGGGCAGGTTTTTGGACCAAAGGGTTTTGTGGGATCTAGCAGTTTATATTCGTTCGCACCGTAGGCAAGACTATAACGGATCGCAGGACAAGTCACCCACATGAGTACTCCCTGGCTTTTGCACTTCCCGGCGTAGCCGCTAGGTAAACAGTAAATTAAATTATGCAATAGTACAGTAATGGTCGGAACTAATCGGAAGGTGATCTTCTGCTGGAGCAGAGCTTTTGGAGATGCTTTAGGTCCGGAATAGGTGGAAATGATTAGTGAGGGTGTGGACAGAGTAGCATTGATTTTACTCATTACACAACTATAGAGGTTCCCCCGCTTGTAGCATCTTTTACAGAGATATTAAAATTCCTAGCACCAATTGCAAATTTTTAAGGTGAACGGTGTATGAATCGTATTGATCTTTACACTTAGCATAGCCTTAAGGGGTGGTTCACTTCTAGAACGCAGATTTATAGAGTGTGAGTGCAATACAAGTGGGCGACAAAAAGTGAGTGGGCAAGAGCGATTTTACACCAAAAATAGCCAATTTCACACTTATTCCACCACTAATTCTTCAATTAAAAATAAGGTAAGTTCATAGAATATTCAGAAAAGATGTAGACTACTTGACTTACACTGAAAGCTTGAATGAATTTAAATTATCTGAAGAGTAGTTGCAATAAAAACAAAAAGTTTCCTCAAAATCACGCCAAGACCATGGTTTTTGGTGGGAAAACTGTGTCTTGGCGGAATTTCAGAGTTCAATTGCATACCACTCTTGAGAAGTTGAATATTAAATAAATATTTGTATATAGAAGTTGATGCCCTCATTGCTTTAAGTGGTTCTATCAAGAGCTTAAACTTTTGTGAATTTTCCTTGGTGGAATATCTTGGTGTGAAATCTGCTGTTTTTGCGGTAAAGCTGCTCTTGCCCACTCACTTTTTGTCGCCCACTTGTACATCCGTAGAGCATGCTCCACTTGCGTTTGAAAAGTCCTCGCAACCACACATGTAACTGTGGCTGGTTGGCAACTAGCGGTGGTGTACTACTGCCACAACAGGATGTTACTTTAGGAACTCTTCAACTAATTAATTATAACAAGAAATGAGAAACCGTTTAACCACTCCCCGCATGGTGGAGACTGGCATTCCCATATGTTGTGCTATGTTCCTATAGCCTGGCGATATCACGGTTATTCTCATATCTAGCGTTGTGGCATTCCTGGGTTTGGAGATGCGGGGGTGCCATCGTGATCGTTGCTTGAGTCCCTCGCTTGTTGCAACATCTGCCCTGGTTGCCAACCAGCCACAGTTACATGTGTGGTTGCCAGGACTTTTCAAACGCGAGTGTATGCGAGCGTGCTGGACATGATCAAAAAAAAAGCCTGAAAACCTAGATATTCGAGTTCCGGGAGTGCCATAGCACAATTAACCTTTCATTGTTCCACAAGCTTCGACAGTGTCCATCTCGCCATAGTCCCAAGAATGCCAGCTGGAAATCGGGTGTATAATTGCGAGTTCAAAGAGTAGGAATTCTGCCTTGTCCCATATTAGTCATGCATCAACCCGGATGGAGGCGGCTGGATGCTGCTCAAGTATTGTCACACCACAAGCCACATCACCCCGCTTTCTTCAGCTCAGAGAAAGTCTATCAACTACCCCGATACCACTGCAAATTAAGGTACCATTTCTCCCTTCAACCAACATTTTGGATAGAATTCCATGGCCCGGGCTGCCCATACACAATCGGTCAACATCGGTGATGGCAATTCCAACTGCGCCAACATAACACATAATTTCAACACCACCTTTTATAAGTCGGACGAGGATGCGCAGATTATGCGTTGGCTCTCCCCGCTAGAGCCAAATAACCGGCATCAAGGCGTGCGAACCGGAAGATTTAGCGGTGTTGGGGATTGGCTTTTGGAAACTAACGAGTATCGAGAATGGAGGAAGGGTGAGGGTGAAGCCGACAAGGCTGTCTTGTTTTGTTTGGGTAATCCGGGAGTGGGGAAGACATATTTGAAGTAAGTGGTGAGATTCTTTGAAAGAACTGCCGCTTACAGTGAGGAATACTAGTTCCCTAGTAATCGACAGCCTATGCGATCAGGCAAGGGAGGATGGCGCCACCATTGCATGCTTGTACTGCGACTTCCTTGCCCAGCAAGAACAGTCAATCAACAGTATGATGGGGGCTATTTTGAAGCAGCTAGTATGCAGGAGCAACATCCCGATTTATATACGCGAGGCCTTTCAAGAGGGGCAGAAGGAGATTGGAGGCAGAGGGCTGCTGCTTGCAGATTTGACGCGAATGCTGAGGGTGGCGATTGCTTCATTATCCCAAGTTTTCATTTGTATAGATGCTCTCGACGAATGCCTACCAAAACATCTACCAGAGCTTCTTGGGTCACTGAGAGATATCGTTCGGGAGTGCCCTAAGACGAGAATATTCCTCACCGGGAGGCCCCATGTGAGGGTAGCTATTCAGAGACATTTCGCCGGGGTAGTTGTGATACCAATCAGTCCCAACAAGGAAGATATCAGGAATTATCTGGAGAAGATGCTAGATAGGGATGAGGAGCCAGAGGCGATGGACAATGATTTACGGGCGGATATCGTGAGGACCATTTTAGACAAGATGTCAGATATGTGCGTAGGAGCATTCAGCTTTCCCTTCCTATCGACGATGTATACTTACAGAAAATCTATGTAGATTCCTCCTCGTTTCACTAAAAATCGAGGCTATTCTAGGGGAGGTGACAATTTCTCAGAGAAGGAAGAGACTTGAACAGATGGCGCGAGGCAATGGACTGAGCGATGCCTACACAACAACTCTCAGGCGACTGAAGGAGCAGAAGGGAAATAAATCGGCACTCGGAATGAAAGTCCTGATGTGGGTGTCGTATTCGGAACGGCCCTTACGGACTGAGGAGCTCTGTCATGCCCTCGCAGTGGAGATAGGATCTTCAGGTCTGGATGTAAATAACCTTCCTTCGTTACAGGCCCTTCTTGCATCTTGTTTAGGTCTTGTGACGGTTGAGGCCTCTTCGTCCACCCTCCGACTTGTACACTTCACTCTGCAGGAGCATCTCTTAAGTGATCCGACGCTATTCCATAGGCCCCACTCAACACTTGCCGAGGTTTGCCTGACATATCTCAATTTTGGATCTGTCTGGGGTCTCTCGCCAACTCTTGACTCGGCCCCATCAACAATGCCCTTTCTAGAATATGCTTCTCTTCATTGGGGGAACCACACCAGAATGGAGATGACGGAGAATGTCAAAATCCTTGCACTGAGGCTTTTTGATAGATTTGACAAGCATATATCAGCTCAACTTCTGTTATTGGACTATGAGGCAAATGCGTCCTCATATTCGATCAGGCGTTCTGGACCAAAGAGATTTACCGGACTCCACGGAGTAGCATTCTTGGGGATCGTGGATCTAGTCGCTGCTGTATTAGAGATGAAGGAGTGGGATATTAGTGTAGCCGATAGCGCGAAGTTTACCCCTCTCACGTGGGCGGCTGCAAGAGGGCATGAGGGCGTAGTAAAAATCTTTTTGGAACTAGAGGATGTTAATCCCGACCAGCCAGACACCTTTTATGGCCGAACGCCACTTGCGCGGGCCGCTGGGAACGGGCATGAGGGGGTAGTAAGGATGCTTTTGGAACGAGAGGATGTTAATCCCGACAAGCCAGACGACAATTATGGCCAATCGCCACTCTCGTGGGCGGCTGAGGGCGGGCATGAGGGGGTAGTCAAAATACTCTTGGAACGAGGGGACGTTAATCCCAACAGGCAAGACACGTGCTTTGGCCAAACGCCACTCTCTTTGGCGGCTGAGAGGGGGTATGAGGGTGTAGTAAAGATTTTCTTGAAATCAGAGGAAGTCAATCCCGACCAGGGAGACACCAAATTTGGCCGAACGCCACTCTCTTGGGCGGCCAAGAGCGGGCGTGAAGGAGTAGTTCAAATCCTTCTGGAGCAAGAAGGCGTCAATCCCGACAGGGCAGACACTAAACATGGCCGAACGCCACTTTCTTGGGCGGCTAAGGAAGGGCATGAGGGGGTAGTAAAGGCACTTTTGGAACTAGAGGAAGTCAATGCCGACAGGGCAGACACCAAGCGTGGCCAAACGCCGCTTTCATTAGCGGCTAAGTGGGGGCATGAGGGCGTTGTAAGGATCCTATTGGACAGAGAGGATGTCAAGCCCGACCAGGGAGACCTTGAATATGGCCGAACGCCGCTCTCATGGGCCGCTGGGAACGGGCACGAAGGAGTAGTAAAGATGCTTTTGAAACGAGAGGACGTCAATCCCAATCAGCAAACTTTTGAATATGGCCAAACGCCATTGTCGTGGGCGGCTGGGAACGGGAATGTGGAGGTAGTAAAGATACTTTTGGAACGAGGGGATGTTGATCTCGAAAGGGCAAACACCTTTGGAAATACGCCATTCTTGTGTGCCACTAGGAACGGGTACGACGATGTAGTAGAGATACTTTCAGAATGGCGTGCTGCCCGTACTCTGATGAATTTGGGGCAAATACCGATCGTATATAAGGAAGCACAGGAGAGAGAATCAAATGTATGAGAGAGGTAAACTATTCGCTGACTTGTCTCTTACAATCTTGCGTGCACAAGGCCCTTAAGCACTTGAACAAAAACTGCTTGTTTACAGAGTCCCCAATATGATCACGCCATTTCCCACACCCGATCACACCCTCCACTTACCCCTCATTTCCCCGCTTCTCCTCAGTGCTTCTACCCGCTTTTTTTCACCGCTTCTACCCCACTATTCGCGCCTTTTACCGAGTTCGAGACCGCCGTGAAACCTCATGTATCCTTCTAGCATATTCTAACTAGAGTTCGTTACGGGGCGAGTCCTCGCACATTCCGTGGACGGGGCCCCGTTTCTCGCCATCTATTTTCAGCGGGGCCTGTCTGGGGAGTGGGCGGAGAGGGAGGGAGGGGCATGGAATCCCCAAAAAACACGCCCCGCCCCGGGCCGGGGGCCCGTGTTTTTTAAGAGCCCCGGAGGCCCGTAACGAACGCTAATTCTAACGGGGAAGATAGGTCAGGTGATTTAGAGAGAGAGCGCCGGCGATTGACAATGCGCACCACCACGTGATAATAAGAACCAAACCTAACTGTCCCTGGTTCCCTCCAAAGGATATGATAATCTTCTAAGGACCCTAGGTTACCTATCTCTAAGTCAATATAGCCAGTGTTCCCAACGGGCCAGGCGGGCCAGGCTTCGGCAAAGCCTGGCCTGGCCTATGGGAATTCTCCGGGGCCTGGCCTAACCCGAGCCTATAGGCTTGGGAAAGCCTGAGCCTGGCCGGGCCGGGCCCGCCTATAGGCCATATAGGCCTAGTACTGGCTGCCTGATAGGCCGGCCTGGCCTATATAGCCTAGGCCGGCCTACATGGCTACTCTTGGCGAGCCATCATGTAGTGTCTATTGCAAAATTTACAGTTAATGTTCTCTGATTACTAAATACCATTGAAAATACAAGAACAGTTTCGCTTTATCGGCAAAAAAAATTGAGATACGGTGGTTAATTAGTTAATTAAATTAATTGTAGAAAAAAATGGAGCATACGGAAGTTAAAAGTGGTGGTGGAATCGAGATACCCTTAAAGCGATATGTTTCAAGCTGTGATCTCTAGGCCTATAGGCGCCTATCAGGCCGGATAGGCTTTCGCAGGCCGCTCAAATTCGGCCTATACCAGCTTAGGCCGTTTCTGGAGCGGCCCGGCCTGGCCCGTTGGGAACACTGAATATAGCAAAGGTCTATTGCCTGAGCTAGTGGTAGGTGAGATCTATACACACAGGAGTGGATACGGCATGCGCAACACACCATCCCACTAGGGAGAGAACAAGAAATACGTAACACCGGTAGTTAGATAAAAAAAAACATGATGACCACTTATACACGACTATTCCCAATTTAGCCACCCAACCCTTCCCTTCTTCCCCAACATGATTATCATAACTTCCAAACCCTCCCATACAGCAACTTCCTTTATGCCGACAACTTTATGCTGACAACGCGCCACGCAACTCTAGCAGGCCTGACTGGCGTTTGTCGGTGTTCTCTTCCCGCAGGAGAGTGAAGAGGGTTTTGATGTGGAAAAGGTCTTCGCGCTAAATCTTTATCACAAAATTCGGTAGTTTATATCCTGTCCCGACTAAGTAAGATGGATAAGTTTCCCCTGTGGGCACTTTCTTGGCCTTCACACTACCCTAAGCACCCCCTTGCAGCATGATATATTACCAAAGAGTGGGGTAGTAACGGCCATGGGTTGGGGAGCGTCACGGAGGATCTTGAGGGGGAGAGAGCAAGGGATTTTTAGTTATCCTTTGGGTCTGGAGTAGGAGCAAATGATGGTCGGTGGTGAATAAGCGTAGTACGTTGACAAAACTAACAGCGCATTAGCGAACCAGAAAAACTTCAGCTATGATAACTGCGCTCCCCCACCAACCTGCCATCATGAAAAGTAAATAATAAGTTAAAAATGGAAATACATAGCTGGGTACACAGTAGACATTAATATTTGATCTAGAGAAATTTCTTTATGTGGTGTTAGAAGGGCGGGGTGATAAGGAGAGCTCCGTTGCAGTACTTGTAAATCGTTGGTGCGAGGTCAATTTTGTCAAGGTATGATATCATCTCGTAAGAACTTGGATAATTGAACCTGGCGCTAGGATGTTAGAGTTGCCGTCGGTTTTCGCGGTGGCTTCGCCCCTATCTAACGGAGGGAATTTCGGACGTCCTAGCATGAGGTTCAATTATTTTGGCTCTTACGGTAGCATTGAATTTACTGAATGCCTAACTCTAAAACCGCACCATCAAATTACTACTGCCAGCGGCAGATTTTATAGAGTGAACCGTGCATCTAGCATATTGATAATATGATAGACACCAGGCATAAGAGGTGATTGACTCCAAGAACCTAGGCTCATTGAATGCGACGGCGGTACAAGTACATCGGTAGGTCATGCTGAATGAGAGCCTACGTGATGGAAGTAAAAAGAGCCTGGAAACTTGTAGGAAATATCTGAGTTACTAGATTGTGATAGTGTCCAATTAACCTCTCACTATTCCCCTAGCTCAATAGTTTCTAGTTCTTCTCTCCGGAGTCCCAAGCATGCCGCCCGGTATTAACGTATATAATCGCGTACTATGAGATGAGAAACTCTCTAGGGAAATTATTCCATGTCACATATTGGTCGTGGAACCTCCTTGGGTGGAGGTGGCTGGATTCAACCCAAGTATTGTCATACTGTACCACGACCCACATCACCCCGCTTTCTTCATCCCCGCCCATAGACCGTCTATAAATTCCCCTGATACCACTACAGACTGCGGTACCAGTTCTTCCTCCGACAAGCATTTTGAACACAATACTATAGCCCAGGCTGCCCACACACAATTGGATAACACCGGCATTGCGGGAACATAATAAGTAGTTTCAACAATACCTTCTATAGGTCCGACGAGGATGCACATATAATGCGTTGGCTCGCCAAATAACAGACATTATGGCGTGCGAACCGGGTGATTTGGTACTGTCGGGGATTGTCTTTTGGAAACTAGCGACTTTTAGTAGTGGCGGGTGAGTGAGGGTGGAGCCGATAAAACTGTCTTATCTTGCTCCTAGAATCCAAGAGCGGGCAGGACATATCTGATGTGAGAGTGGTAGGATTCTTTGAATGAAACAACTACAACTGATCATGAGAAATACTAGTTCCCTGGCGATCGACAGCCTGGGCGACTAGCCAAGGAAGGAAGATATCTCTGTGACATGCCTCTAGTTGAACTTCGATGCTCGGCGGAGGCGGACAATCACTGACTTGACGGGAGCTATTGTTGAAATTGTTGGATGCTGCTCGACATACTCAACTTATCGGGTATTCATGTAACCCATCATATACGCACACATCCTATCCCGTTACCGCCCAGACAAAGAAGTTCAAGGCATATTCACTATGGATAGATACGCTCTCCGGGAGCAAGGTCTTTGGTGCTGCCTGGCATGTTGAGCATAGGCGCGGCCAAGGTTCCTAAAGGTCTGAGGATGGACCAGTCTGGACTGCATAGTCCAGTCATAGCCGAGTCCGGTCTGGGGATAGTAATCAGACCGACTGCACGGTCAATGGCAGGATAACTGACTGGACCAGACCTGGTCGGACCGGGCAGACCGAGTGATAGAATGCGCACGACGTTTAGCCAAGATTCCTGATAGTCCGGAGCGGTGTCTTGAAGGTTAGCCGAAAAGGATATTCCCGGTCGCCCGGCCAGTGCTGTCTCAAGCTCCAGGGTTGAGAAGAGCGAGCTGTACCGGGAAGAATTAAGCGAGGTGATAGGAGTCTGAGTTTGTAGCCCCTATTAGACTACCTGCTGCCACGCTTCTAGACTCCGACATCCTCATCCTTCCAATCCTTTAGTCCATCGGGGCGCTCCAGAAATCGTTGAGTATATTTTAGTTTAATGCGCCAAGTAATTTATTTGCAGTTAGGGAAGGATACTTGCTGAATACGATTAATCTTTTTCAAATTGAGGAAAAGTCCATTCCAGATTCTATTGGTTTCTTAACCCAATTTTCCAAAGTGAAGTACATGTATATAAGCTAGGAGAGAAGAAGATAAGGAAATATAAATGAACTCCAAGTCCCAAGAAAGATAAGAAAGAATTGACGTATAAGTTTTCCATGTCCAGAATATTGCTATTCAACGGTAGGAGGCATTGGTGGTGTCGTCGCTACACTTGTGGCTTGGGAGTGTTGGCACCGATAGATCCCAAGCTGAGGTAGGTGGAAGGCCTGCGGCGGGTACGGCCCATCTGCTCGCTGTGGAGGTGTCTCAAATCGGATCCCATGTCGAGGCAGGTGAATCATGGTGTGCCTAGGAAGAGTCGACCTTCCCTTGAAAACGCTATGAGAGAGCTATGCGCTCTTCAGTTGAGTATTCAATATGTCTCTTATACGCATCAGATCTATATCTTCCTAGGGTCTGGATCTGTGTTTCCAGGATGCCGACTTCTGCGGCCCAGGTGCCCCCTCCTCTCCTAAAACTATGTCCCTTCCAAGCTCCATGCTGAAGGCCTCACTGAATGTCTAGAGTTTAGAGCTGTTGTACAATGTATTCACAGGTAAATGGTAGTTATTCGCGTCTGCCTATACAGAAGAGAGGGGCCGATGGGGGTCAGTGGGAGTCGACAATGGTGACTTGTTGCATGGCGGCCACAGAACAACTCTTCTCTTAACTTGCTGCGATGTAGAGGCGAATGCCATGTCTGAAAGGATTGGTTTTTGAAGACGGCAAGGTAAGTTCTATGTGCTTTCCCATAGAGTTAATATTGACGCTACGCATTGTGAGAAACCAGTTGCCGAAGGTGGTTCCTAGTTCGAGATCAGTCTACCAGTATGTAAACTCTCCCACCTGTAGAAAGCTGGTGAAGGCTAGGGTGAATGAGGCACGGGTAACTATCTTATTGTACTCAGAGTGTCCAAGTTGGCAGGGAATCAGTAGGAGGTCCGGGCGAGTTCATAGTTTTCGCAGTTGGCGATCTGGTTAGTCATGGTCTCCCTTGATGCCTCGGAGGGTTTGCTCCAACTATCGGTTCCTAAATGCTGTATTTTCCAGTCCCAAATCCAGTTGATAGGACTTTATTCGACAAAGGTATAGTTTAATTGTTTTTACTTTAATAGTTCCCGCTAATGAGCATAGCCATTCGATCAGCCGCACTGTTTTAGCTGAAAAGCATGTACTGTTGGCATGGCGGTAGTTGGAGAGATTGCATAAGAGGGCAAATCTTGATCTGGGTGAATTGTAGTTTTGTCTGGTGCTTGGGGCCATGCCTAGCCAGAGGTAATAGGCTACTAGGGATGAGAGTCCTGTTTGCTGGATGTCAGAAACCCACAATCTTAGAGGCTGCAGGTAGAATATAATAGCTGTGGTGCAGAGTTAGCAATCGTATTATAGTCAAGGTAGGGGGGCACATCTGCAAGGGTATTGGCATTAGTGGGTATCCATCTCGCTTCCATTTCAAGATCGTATTATGTTGCCTGTAAGAGGGACCTTCGCACTACATTCCTAGTTACGCTGCAGATTGGACGATTCTCTAGTCTATTTACTACAACTCGGTTATTGATATTTATTACGACTTTAGCCCCTCGCGACATCCTACCCCAGTAGAGCAATGATTGTTGTACGGCACGCATCTCTTTTGTATTAATATATTCCCTCTTCCGCATCAAGTACTATGGCTGTGATATTGAGAATGCTGTTTTGGGGTGAGGTTAAGTGGTAAAATCACGGCATACCTGGTACTGGTGTATCTAGGGGATATAGGACGTTCGTTGATATAAAATGCCCCCAAACCTTTTGTTCCCGCCAGATCGGACTACAGAATAACTATTGCCCACTCGTCTTTCATGATCAACCTCTCTGGTTGTGTAGCTAGGATATCTAGCCACCATGCGAGGTCACTACTAGCCTCACACAATATCCGTCTTCTGTAAGTGCTTCTTCCTAGTACGCAGTAAATTTGCATATTATAGAGGTATCGAAGGAACATTCATCATAAGGGTACAAAGATGGAGACAAAGTTGAGATATCCTGTAAGGGTCTGGAGTTCTAATAGTGAGAGAGAGGCTAGGTTAATTGCTGAATGACCTAGTAGATGAGCCTTGGGGTATTTCCAGATTGGTAGCTGTATAGCCATTGCCATGGTATTGAGTTCCACTCCACCAAAGCTGGTGGTTGTTTTCTTGTCATTTGTGGTCTCCCTAATCAACAATCCAACTGTGCTGCTAAGATCTATAAAGGTGGCGGAACAGGTGACTAGGTCACCATCTGGTGGTAGAATAACTATAATGTCATTCAGGCAGTGGATTACTTCCCCATACAGCCCCTGCTCTCAAGATTATCGGCGAGGATCCAGTAGAACAATTCCGCAAAAATGTTAAAAAGGTATGAGGCAGTCTATAGGCCGAAAGGTGAGTATGGCTCCGAGTAGTATATCCCATACCATTTGACTCCTAACAAAGGGCTATCAATAGAAGCGCCTGGGATGAGCTGAAATGCACTTTCAAAGTCCTATTTTACTAGTAACCAGCGTGTTCCGAATCTAGTAATCGCCATTGTTGCATTACTAATTCTACTGTACTGTATTCAGCTATATTGTTTGGGAATCCCCCTGTTTATTGATAAAGGACAATCTGTAGGAAAGGAGAGGTGGTGAATTCCCTGCTTGATCAGATCGGCCTTGTCAGTAAGGCCTAGCGGTGAGGTTATGAATTGATATGGTAGGGTCTCAGAGTTGGATATCGATTAAGGCGGTTTATTGACATCTCATAGACGATATCCTTACTGACTATTCTTGGGCTGATAAGGAAGGAACTTGAGTTCTTATAGATGAAGACAGAGTCCTACTGGTTTTCGAATCCAAATCTAGCTCTGAACCAGCATATGCTAAGAATAGCATCTACCAATTCCTTCTTTGGGTAATTTGTTGTAAGTCCTCTCCATCCTTCATACTCTAATTGCCCTATGGTATGCATTAATCGTGATCGGTATATACAGAATCATGGGGTACAGTATTGGGTTGTATATTCCCTTGCCTAACAGGCCAGGTATCTGGAGTGGCTCTGCGCTTTACAGGCATTATTTCTTTGATTTGTATGGAGGTAGTGGGCACTTGGAATGATATTAGCATTCAAATATTGATAAACTGGTGGAGAAAAATGCCTGTATTTGGCACAAGAAAGGATAGGAGAAGGGTGAGTATGAGTGCGAAAGAAAGGCTAACATTTTGGAAAAATACCTTGTGTAGGGGTGGTGGGTACACTCTTGCCCTGGTGGCACTGGGTGGCCATATAGTTCCTCGCACATGGAGCGCTCATATGAGAGTAACAGCGTTGGGGGTTCCTACAGTTCCGGTGGCTCCAGTTGCCGCAGACTTGGAACCGTGTCTGGGTATCAACTAAGGCCATTCCCATACCAATTGATGGATTAGTGTTGAAGTCACTCATAGGGTAGGTGATATTACTTTGGGGAGGCCTTGTAGGTGGTTGTCTCCAGATAATTGTAGTTCGCAGATGGGTAGCACATTTATGCATCAGCAAAAAAAAATCTGTCTTTTGGGCTCCACAGTGAGCCATATCATTGAGTTTTACCTTTTGGCTAATCGCGGGTAACCCCAGTTGATCATGATGCTTCCGATTGTGTCCCCTAATAATCAGATACAAATCTTAATTTTAGCCAAATATGAGCTATTTTTATCAATATCTCATAGACATTTTACATTACAAAGTTGTATGTTATGAACTCAAATTTCTCAACTTCAGTATGTAAAAGGTCTGTGAGGTCTTAATAAAAATTGCTCATATGTTTCAGAAAACAGAATTAATATCATCTTCTTTAGTCAAACTAACGGGAATTTTAATATCGTGATAATAGGACTCATGATGTGCCAAAACGTAAAACTCAACGACATGAGGCACAGGGGGCAGGCTGTTTTTTTGCTGATGTGTATTGATATAGAGATACCTCCCGGGTTGGGACCTGTGGCTAGGAGTTCCAGACAAGGGGGTAGGTGGAACACTCCAATACTATGAGTTCGGTGTCAAGTTGTTGCCACTAGCTGGGCAGGTAAATAGTCCATCAGCAAAAATTCTAATATGCGTCCTGAGCGTCCTGTGCTTTTGATGCTCGGGACGCTCAAAACGTCAACCACGATTCTAGACGCAATGTTCGTGTGACGTTCTATCTGGAAGTTGCCATCCCTATCATACCATATCCTGATGCTATCCCGATGTCGATCCCTGTATCCTCTCGTTCCTGAAGACGTCCAATGCTCCGCCCCTGTGTCCTGAGCCTTCTGATTTTACCCTCTCCCTTCCTGACGGCCGCTGATTCTAGCCTCTGGCATCCTGACGACCTCTGTTCCTCGCCTCTCACCTCCTGACGATCACCTTCTCGACTAATCACATCCTGATGCAACTTACTTTTGCTATCACCTCCCGATGCTGCTCGGTGCTCTTTGGATGCCTGCAGGATACAATCTGAGGCTAGGCCAAAGTCTCCTGACACCGTTGAGAATCCATGCGTCTATCTTCCAGACGCCTTCGAGATTGCTCAACATCTTACACGCTGGTTTACAACTTCGTCACTTGTACTAGTACTCCACCCCTGGTACTCTATTAAGCTTTGTTCCCATATTTTATTTTATCTATTACTATTATATTTTGATCGCCTTGACGTTCTATAGCGATGGGCAGGATGGGCAGGATCACTACGTCTTGCTCATACCATTTGGCCTAGTAAATGTATTTATTCTATATGACCTCATCACCGTTTTGGTGAACGTTCTTCCCCGCAGCTGCCTGATCTTCCTGAAAGTCATCCAGGTTCAGGGCAAGGCGACTGGCTAGATTTGGGTTAGCAGCGCTCTCCTGCTTCTCCTCTAGCGTCAAGTCTAGTGAGTTATGAAAAGTTGCCGACTCAGCATTCAAGCCTCGAAGCGCCTCAGCAAAGGCCGACAGGGTAAAGTAGAATAACTTAGCGCTCTCCTGCGATGCATCTTGACTCTCCTGGTGTCCTTCTAGGACCCTGCCGTCGGTGTTGATTGTGGTCAGTTCTCGAGCAGCTGCTCTTCTAGGCTCCTGGCTGGATAGCTCACGCTCCAGTTGACTCTCTGGGTGTCCTACTAGGCCCCTCGTGCCAGTGTTGATTAGTGTTGGTTCTCGCGCAGCGGGTCGTCTCGGAATCTGGCTGGATAGCTGACGCTCCAGTTTCGCGTGAACTGCCTTATGATTGTCGGCAAAGCCTTCGCGCCTCTCCTTCAGAACCTGATTTTCTTGGTTAACCTTATCCATAATCATTTCACGCAGATTCCGCAGCATCAGCTCTTGCGTCGCTCTTGGGAACCCCCGCCATGTGTTCCTCTGCCATAAGAAAACATGTTGCGAAATTTGTAAGCTCTCTACGTCTGGAACGAATAGAACGAAAGGCCCCGAGATCAGGAAACTCATACCTCTGATGGCCTCAGACTTGAAGTTAGGAGGGTCAAGGAGTGCCCCAGTTCGCCATGCCTGCAGGGTATGGCATAGTATTGCACATGTGAGGCAGACGATCGTCTTATTGATACACTCTAAAAAACCCGGGTTTAAGATCCCCACTGTTCTCTTGCCCTCGAAATACTTGCCATATATTGCGTCAGCAATCTGGGGCGCAAGGAACTGGAAGGTTATTTCCTATGCCCAGTTCATAGTCAGTAGTGATCCAAATTCCGGGTTTCTCAATCCGTGATACCAACCTTATATCCATCAGGGGGATACATGAACCGGTCCTCTTCGAGGAGTTATTCGACCCTACGCGCGATAGCTGTTGGGTCACCTCCCAATTCGTGTAATTTCTTTATATTATTTTTTATATAATATACGAATTGCCCCCGCACAGCCAAGTGTTTTTGCCGTATCTTTGATAGTTAGTAAAACACCCTGTATCTTATCACGTCCAACTGCACTTCCATAATCAGGCCTTTTCTTAGATGCATCAATTTTCCCGGCGTCCGCAATCTCATCCTGTGCGGGACTCCAAACACTGTGCACCGCTGATGTCAAAGTAACCGGGTCCGGGAGTGGATCAACAAAGAGGGTGTACTGAAGCATCAGATATTTTGCCACGACTACTATTTCTCCTTCTACCCTTGTCACTGTGTTTCGCCATGAGTTGGTTACGCCCCTGATGCGCCCGGGCGGTGGTGTGGTTAGTTCGCTTGTTGGTGGGCTCGAGCTTCTAACACCAGATGTAGTAGTACTAGAAATTGCAACTGGAGGCCAATACTGTGCTGTACTTGATGACGGGAAGGCTAGTGGGGTGTAGGACCTGCCGGGAATTATCCTTAAACGAGCCGTGGGGTCCACAGGACAAGAGTTGCCTCCTGCGATCCGAAGTGGTCGAAGGTCGCACTATCCTTAGAGTATTTTTTCCCTGTCTCTCAGCCGTTTGAGACCCCCGAAGTCGTCTGGATAGAGTGCCATCTGCGCCATCGAGGACTTCTACATCAGGTTCGGTGTCTTGTCCCGTTTCTTCCCTGTCGTCTGAATCATCGTACTCCTTATCGCTACTATCATCGCTAAGATGAACAGGTTCCAGATGTCCTTGTCCATCAGGCTCCATCTCAGGTTCGGTATTCCCGGTGGTCTGAATTATGCTCCTGCGTGGGCGCTTTGGCGGTCTTCCTTCAAGACATCCGGGAATTGGGGCTGGGGAAGAATTCCGACTTGAAAACTGCTCGTTCGGTGGCGTACTATGGAAGCTGCCTGGTTCATTCTGCTGTGTTCCCAATCCAGACTCCTCCGGTACGACGTCGCATTCACGTCTGTTCTGATTGCCTGCTTGGGTAGTTGGCTGACTGGATACCATAGTATCGGGTATAAGTTCGCACCTATGCCCGTTCAGATTGCCTACTCGGGCAGTTGGCTGACTGGATCCCATGGTGTCAGGTACCACTTCGCGCCTACGCCCGTTCAGATTGCTCACTCGGGCAGTTGGCTGACTCCGTGAATTCAACTGCATGGTGGGATTCAGGACCGTTAGCAAGCATTGGGTAAGATAGGAATCAAGATGTATGACAATTGAAATATATATCCCGCGTTGTGAAGGCTAGGAGTCTATGTAGATTCTCGTATTGAATAGGACGCATTAGGTCTTATACCTGTACACTAAGATTTAGGGGGTTGGTAGACTCACAGACTATCACTCGGTATGCAAGAGCAAACGACGCCTACGGAACGGGGGTTTGGTAGTGTTCAATACTGCGTTCGTGATCTAGGCTTTCTTGAATCGCATAGGACTCACTGGTCCGTAGTGGAAAAAATTAGACCAAATAAAGGTGTCGCTAGTGTCAGGGCTAGGCACAATCTAGGTGCAAGGGGTATCGTTTAGCGATGTGGGCTGCCCGCAAGATATCACCACGCCAAAACACCACTAAGAGTATCTACTCTCATCACGGAATACCAAATCAGGAGCGCTGAAAGCACCAGAAACCGTATATAAGGAGTTTATCTAGCGAATAAGTAAAACACTGCCAGTTCACGCCAGACCGGATATAGCCATGCAGAGTCTGACACTCGGTATGCAACTGAAAGAATTGGCTGGGCAACGGGCTCAATCCCGTTGCCGGCGACCCTGACAATCTCAAGTCCTGGAGTCAGCATATGCTCGCGAAGAGAGTTAGATGGCGTGAAGGAGTGCGCGATTTGAGTAAAAATTCACCTACAAAACAGCATTTTCAGAATCGTTCTTGTGCTTTGGAGGAGACATACTGATCTATAGAACTAGACACTGACAATTGGGTACTCAGGCGTCAGAAAAATTACCCGAAATGAAAGAGTAGCCAACATGTGGCTGGGCGAAATCTAGCTGCAAGAGGTGTCAGTTAGGGACGAGGGGTTGGTCGGGAGACACTCGCTATGCCGAAAGAAAATTAGGATTATTTACCCTCATTTCTAGATGTTGAATCGGAGCGCTGGGCGCCTTAGAACCTCTATGCAAGGGGCTCACGAATAAGCTGACGCAGTCGGTCTCTTCACGCGATACCGGATATAGACCTGCACAAACTATCACTCGGTATACAAGTGAATGAATTGGCTGGGGAACGGGTTTTGAGGATCATCAAACTTGTGCCCGCGACGCAGACAATCTCAACTCCAGGAGGGCTCAGCACAATATCGTGAAAGAAGAATTAGTCAAAACCGAGTTATCACTCATCTCATTCGCCACGCCTAAAAAGACTTGATGGCATGTACTCTTATCTCTCGACGCCCAATTAGAGTAGCTGAACCCAGGTAAAAATATGTAAAAAGACTTGGCGGTATGTACCTTCATCTCCCAATGTCCAATTAGCGCAGCTAAACCCAATGTAAAAATAAGCACTAAGATCACAGCCTAGTAATAGACCCACGCAGTTTGTGGACGCTAGCCTGGATAACATCCTAGAACGCGATGTACGCCAATTACTAGTACGAGATAAATCCAAAAGGTAGCGAATACCAGCTGCCAAAGCAACTTGAAGGGAGCCTCTGGGTTTGATTACTATTACTATTATACAAGCGACAACAACCTATGAAAATCTAAAGAATGCCAGATGATCCGAAAAGATGTATCCAAAAAAAAGGGGAATGTGGGTGGTGGAAAAACCGTGAAGATATTTATATTCAGCGACATCCGCGGCGACTTGGCCCTCGACGGAGGATTGGCATCGGGGGTCCAGGCTGGTCATGCCGTTTAAGACAAGATGTGTCAGCTGGGCCTTTGGCTTTTTTTTTTCCGACATTGTGTGTCGCATTGGGGTGGGTACTAGCATCCCTACTAGTTCCAGCTGCCGTAGTTTACTGGGGTTTAGGGGGGCTAGCTATACTGGGTGAAATGCTTGTAGAGGCAGGAGCAGTAGAGGTCGTAGGAGCAGGTGGGGCAGTCACTGCTAGTGTAATGGTATCAGGCATGGGGGTAGAGGACGTCCCACGATGAATATCATGACCCTCACATTGTTCAGGTTAGGAAACAGGGCTATCAATGGTTCCATCATGCCCACAATCATGACGACGAAGCTCTCTTGGTTTGGGCACTAGAGTCGCTGGTCCAGGTTCGGACACTACAGTCGGTGGTCTATGCTCAGCCGTCACAGCCTCGGGATTCCTTAATAGCTGCATCGCCTAGGCATTCGCTTGGACAAAATCCCTCATTGATCTGAGTTGTTCTTACTCTGACGGCCTAGAAGGCCCGGTTCCTGGAGCTCTATGTTCCCAATCCTACGTACGTCTACTGGGTGGATCACCAATGGGAGTAGGGTCCCTCATAGATCTGACTTGTTCTTGCTCCCACGGCTTAGAGGGCCCAGTGCCTGGATCTCTATGTTCAGAATGCTGGGTACATCTTCTAGGTACATTACGAATAGGAGGAGAGTCGGTTTTTGAGTCCCCTGCTGTGGGAGTTCATGAACATCCTTATCGTCGTGCTAGATGTTTGATTAGCCTTAGAGTTTATATTAAGATATTGAATCAAAAGCACATTGGGCACAAAAACTTACAACAACAATGAGGCCTTTAGTACGATGGCGATTACTAGTACAGCGGGGATTACTAGCAGGCGCCCGAGTATCTCCTATTATTTCCTCGTCATTCTAACTGTCCTCGCCCAATCTTTTATCGGGATTACTTTCGTCATCTTAGCCGGAGCTGTCGTTGTCGCAGTCGTCGCTGGGATCTTCCTCTTCTACGTTATCATTTATATGCCCCCAGCGATCCCAGACCTTGCGATTAAAAAAAGGTTATCGCCCGGAAGTAGGCCGGAGGGTCTCCTCTCGGTTCCTACCCAGATCCTGACGTGACTCAGGCGCCAAAAGATTCAGAGGATCTTTGCCCGAATTGGCCAGCAGCCATGTATGCATATCATCATCTCTATATACAAATATGAGCTCAGAGATAGGGAGAGGATCTGAGGGTTGCTGGCTCAATGAGATGGCTCCGTGCCGGGTCGCCCCGATGAGATATCGAGGATAACCGATTGCCTCCTGTACATGTTGTCACTTGAGAACCTGGAGTAGTGTTTTTATGCTGGGTGATGCCAGGACACTCCACGCGATCCTTTCGCCGGGGTCGGTGGCATACCAGCGGTGGTCCAAGAAAGGCTGGTTAGCTTTAAGAGCCCCCGTTCGACGAACAACGTGGAGCCTTATCACCCTTGGGCAATATGGAGAAGCCCAATCGTGTTTAACCGCTAGAAAAAATAGTTAGTACTAGTCGCCGAATAGCAAAACGTTCCATAGCTGGCGATGGGAACTTACTCTGATGTTCCATGTCAGCGTCCAATCCAGCTTCTCGGCGCTCTGCCTCGAGACCATCCATTGTCACCTGAAGCTTTCTATATATGTCCCTGACTAAGTGCCTTAATTGGCGTTCGACTTCTGGAATGTCTTCTTGGCGGTGCTTGTTTTTTATAAGTGCCATCTAGACTTTGACTGAGGGAAGGGAGCTTGCGAAAAAGATGACTGAGTCCAATTGATCGTCAGTCAGGAACCCCGGTTTCCATGAGAGCGCCATGATGTAGGCCTAGATTTGATTGCCCCATATCGTGTATCGACCCTTGCGCCCGTTGCGGTTGGGGAACCCACACCAGCCTTTGGCGTACGAAATTTCGCCATAGCGCGCCCCCCTTATCCCACCTACAGTTAGGACTCACCTTCCTGGTATATGCATAGCACTGGATGTCTGCATTCACCCATCTTGAATCCTGCACCGCCGGCTCAAATGTAGGCTTTTTGTCTAACATCAATGAACGACTGTCCACCTAACTGTTAGTTGATAGATTGACGGTACAGAATGGTTGGTCTTGATAATATAGAAGATTTCTTACTTTCTCGAAGCCTTACCGGCAGTCGCAGCTGTTCGCGGGTAGGGCTTTCTGCGCTTGGCAGTGGTGGCTTCGCTGTCTGCGGGTGTTTGGATGGCATGACGTCTGAGAGCGACGGAGATGTTAAGATAATGCACTCCTGAATTGATGTAGAGAGAGTCCTTACTTAATCTTTTGCGCCGGTGTTTGTGTTGGTTTCAAAGTTGCCATTGGATGTGTGGTGTAAGAACGATTCGTAAGAACTATTCGTCCAGGTCAGTACGAGGGTTGTGTAAATTCAAGCTCCGGCTCTTCAGGCATGTGGCGTCATGGGTGTTCAAAGACAGGATATCAAACGAAGGATTGACAAGGGGAGACGATCAGTTTGTGTAGAACTGAGCATAGAAAGAGACAGGGGCAGGATGGCCTTCATATACTCCTCGTGCTAGTCGACAACCATAAGGAAGTGCGGCGCGGCGTGACTGTACATTGAATAGAAATTTGGCAGTCAAGGGGATCGGGAGTGTGATATGGGGGTAGCACTATGGGGGAAGATGTCAATCGGCATTGTATGTTCAATAGGGGTTTAAGCCATAATAAGAGCTGCGAAACTACAATGTGTGAGGTCGCTACCATTCCGACGTCGAAGTCTGGGCGCAGCATCGTCAACACCCTCCCATGGCATGTCACATCTGCACTGCTCATACTCTATCTAAGGTGAATATCCTTTTGGCGATACGATGAAACTAAACTACTATTACATGCCTAGGTGCATCTAGTATATAATCTACATGCTGAACTCATCGCTGAACTCATCGCGAAACAGAAAAGGAAACAAACATCCTGATGAAATGTCAGAACAAACCACTAACCCACTGCTTATCTAGTTTCAACGGGCAAACAATCGACGGTTGGATGAAAGTCTTGCATCGTACTTCAAACCTTCCCTTACGACGGAATCCTCTGGCAACCTCTTTCGCTCAGGCTCCTCCAAAGTTTCGTCATCGAACTGAGCGTCACGCTTCCGTACCTCCTTGGCTTTCAAAAACTCTTTGATAGAATTCAAGCGCAGTCTGTTGGTCGTTTCATTGTCGCAATTTTCGGTATCGAAATGAGCCCTGTGCTCATGCTCATTGTCAACTTAAGCAGGGCGATGAAACAAGTCCAATGGTAGCTGTCAATGCAGCAAACTCGATGATTTGACGGCAAATGGGATACCGAATGCCGGCGATTCAGCGCGTTCCCACACGGGGGATGGCAATATTCCAGTGATGTCCTCCGATTCATTTGCAGATTCCGAGGACGAAATATTAGACGTATCATCCCCGGGCGCTTCTTCTTCCTCAGGCTCATCACCCTGCCCACCATTATGTCCAGCGTCTAGTTCCAGTTCTCAAAAATGCGGCTGCCCTATACGTGCCCCTTGGATGTCCTGAGCCCAATAGCGGACGGCTTGTGGATCGAGATATAGGAGGCTACTCGGCTCTACCGATTCTGGCCTCTCGTCATTCCCATCACGGTAGCAATATACAAAAAGGTCGAGGGGGTCTTTGAGACCTAAATTACACAGAAGCCAAGTGTGTACGTCTTTATTGCCCCCGATAAAGCTATACTCTATGAAGGTTACTGGCTGATTGGGAGAACTGCGCAGTCTTCTACAACCTTCATCTGTAGCGCCAATGATGTAGCGAATCGGGTGGTGAGTTATGGTTCTGTAAATCATTGCTGACAGTCCACGGATTTCATAGGAATCTAGCTCGGCGAACTCTGCACCAGCGATATGGAGGGGGACACCAAGGGAGTACTCATGGGTTTGCAGGGACGTTTCCCTTTGCTCTTTATCACGCTGACAGCCCCAGGCCACGTCTCGAAGGCAGGACATAAGCTATACATACGGCACATGGTTGTCCAAGTACGGCACTCCCATCTATATTCTCTTCATTAGTAAGTGAAAGCATGAAATACGCAGATAATTCAGAAATGAACTAACCTGTTAGCATAAAGTTGGCCATAGCGCGATTTGCTGGGGGTGGCAGTGCGATTGGTGGCGGAGCAGGGACGTTAGCTGGTAATGCAGGGTCGTCAACTGGTAATGCAGGGTCGTCAACTGGTAATGCAGGGTCATCAACTAGTAACGCAGAGTCATCAACTTGAGCGGCAGGGTCAGCAACAGGTCGGGGAGGTACGGGGGGTGGTCCTGGCCCTTGGTGGTTCCCGGGTGGATCAGGAGGAGCGTTACTCGGGGGAGCATTTTGCCAGCGGGGAAATAGGGCTACGTAAGGTACGAGGGGTGGTCCTTGCGCTTGGTTGTTGGCAGGTGGAGCGGGAGGAGTGTTGCCCGGGGGAGTGTGTTTATTGTGGGGAAATAGGGCTACGTGAGGTGCTAGGGATGGTACTTGCGCTTGGTTGTTCCCGGGTGGATCAGGAGGAGCGTTGCCTGGGGGAGCGTTTTGGAGAACTGGGGCTACGTTCGGCACAGCCGTTGCAAGACCCTACTGAGCTGGCACGTTTGTTGATAGTAGATTCGCTGGAACAATCTTCTGCGCAAAGGGGACTCCCTGCTGACCCAGGGTGGTACCAGCTCTCTGAGTCTTTACTGTGGTAAACAATTTCCTCACACAGTCCTTAACGAGTTAAACGACTGCCTCATCGATCTCCTACATACAAGCCAAATTATTCGCAGCCGATGCTGTGGCAAGTTAATTACATGCAGGGTGCAATCTCCTCATACCTGCGACGATTGGGTGGAAGTCGGCGTCAGGATAAATACTGGCCCTGACCCCCGGTACATAGATCCTTGCTATCATCAGATCTTTCACAAGGTCCCGCCATGCTGTATACACTGGGTCCTTTTGAATAGCAGTATGCCCTATGTTCGATTTATGAGCCGTAATTGATGTACTGTCAGGATTCCAGCGACTCATACTAATTTGCCTTCCGAG
The DNA here is from genome assembly GCA_003070745.1 of Tuber borchii. Lineage (NCBI taxonomy): Eukaryota > Fungi > Ascomycota > Pezizomycetes > Pezizales > Tuberaceae > Tuber > Tuber borchii. Next base: position 62,571 of record NESQ01000282.1, on the reverse strand, counting down.
AGAGTTCAGCATAAGTTGATCGCTCTGCCCCGGCAGAGGCACCTGACCCACTCCCGGAGATGCCATCTGGACGTACTGTACATTGTTGAAATTTTGCATGATGTCGATTGAATTTTAGTCTATATAGATAGTCTTCTGAAAGATCCGAGTCTTATGTTGTGAAGATGGTGGATGCTATGGATATTGATGGATATTGTGGGCGTTATGAGATTATTCTTAGTATGAACCCCCTTCCACTGGGGTCAACCCACATTCTATATACAACATGCAGACCTTCAAGAGAGGTTGAAACCATCATGAATTGTTTCAGTTGATTTCAAGATGAATCAAGAATTGACAGTTCTGGTGCATTAGTGGTTTAGTCATTATATGTTTCAAGTCGAACGCACGTGATAAACAGCTGAACCCAGGTGATGGCGTGACAAACAACGGTAAACAGATTCCACTGTGATTATTTAAAGGGTGCGCAGCGCTGGGCCCAGCTTCTCACCCTTACGCGTTAAGATCACGATCGCCACAACCTTCAAGTTACGCTGACCCTCAGTATATACACACAACTCCTGAAATCAACAGAGCTGAATTCCACCATGCCAGTCAAATGTTCGTTTTGTCGTCGAAGATACATGCATGCAGGCCTATATGAGGTACACCTCTGAAAAGCGCATGCAGATCTTGATATCATGCTTGCTTCTACCCTATGAAATCCAGAGCCGAATTGCATTAACGACCCCGGAACCGAGATAATTCATCAGAATTGGAATGAACCCACCGAGTGCCCCGATTCAGACTATGAATCAGATCCTGCCAGTGATCCGGCCAGATATGAACGCGACCCAATTACTAACCTTACCTACGACTCCGATACTGACGCACTTAGTGACAACACGTCTTCGTCTGCTGCTAAACAGATGCATTATGAACGTGCTGGAGAAGCAATTGGAGACATCAACGGATATAAGCAAGAATATATCAAACTGGGCGAGGACCCTTGGGCTCCATTCAGCAGTACCAAGGGGTTCAAACTTGCATCTTAGTTGATTGAGAGTAAATTCTCGAAGTCGCAGATCAATGATTACGTTGCAAATGATCTCGGTAACCCGGAGTCAATTGGCTATAGCTCCATATATATGCTGGAGAAACTTCTTCGATCGTTAGATCCTGATGGCCCATATCTACGATGGTTCCAAGGACAAGTTCCCAGTGAGGACGGCAAGAGCACATTACCATCCTTCAATCGCAACATCCATGACTGCGTGAGATATCTTCCTCGGCAGATAACCTACCGAGATGACTTAGTATATGCGCCGTGCTGGGAATTCAATCAGAATAGACAGAGAATATATGTCGAAATGCATACGGCCGACTGGTGGTGGGACGTTCCAGTATTGTTTTCCGCCCTCCTTCATTTAAGGTTGTTAACAGTACATAGGAAACACTTGCCGATAGGGCGATAGTGGTTCCAATCATTGAGATGTCTGATCAGATGCATCTCACCAATATCTCGGGGGACAAGAAGGCATGGCCAGTCTACATTACTATCGGAAATCTTCCATTGACTAGATGTAACAGACCTGGATCATCGGCAGTTCTCCTTCTTGCGCTATTGCCCGTTCTGCCCAAACTCGCCAAGATCCCTGCAGCAGACAAACTCCAGAGACAGATTAATGGCGTCATCCTTCAGGGCGTATGCGAACTCACCTTTGAGCCCTTGAGAGATACTATGCTAGAGGGCGTTCCAATAGACTGTGCCGACGGGAAAATCCAGAGATGCTTCCCAATCTTGTCTGGGTGGATTGCTGATCATATGGAAAACGCCGCACTACAGGGGATAAAAACCAACCCATATCCTAAATGTAAGGTCCCTACTCATGAGTCAGGAACTGGCACCAATCATTATCAAGCTAGAAATTAGCCAAGAAACGAACGTTACGAATGCCTTGGTATAAAGACGGGGCAAAATGTTTTTCCAAGACTTGAAAGAGTTTCGGTGCCTGATCTGCACATGCCGGATTTGCTACATACGATTTATCTAGGACTATTCAAGCATATGATGGAATAGATACAGGGATTTCTCAAGAAACACTCACGACAGCAGGTGTTCGACAACGCCTGGAAGGCTTTGCCACCGTACCCGGCATTCTATGCACACAAAAAAGCTTACTGTGAGATTACGCAGTAGCAAGGAAATGAGATGAGGGTTCTAGGGCTGTATCTGTTGGGAGTCCTCGCCGTGTCATTGAGACAGCCTGATAGCACACAAGTCCGACCTTTCAAATGTACGCTCATCTGCGTCGGGTCGCTACTTGATTTTAGCATGATGGCCCAATACCGAAGCCATACAGACGAGACCATACAGTATATGGAAAACTATCCGTAGTGTTTTCACGAGACGAAAGATATCTTCTTGGAGTTTAGGATATCGAAATAGACGCAGGCCAAGGCTGATGAGCTGCACAAGAAGCTATGCCGCCCGCGTACACTAGTAAACCAGTGAGTAGCTAGATCGAAGAGGCCCCGGGTATGCGAGGAAGACCGCCAAGAAGAAAACGACCAACGTATGGACTTGATCCACGCCGAATCCCATTTCCACTTTATTAAGATGTATCTAATAAACCACTTTCGCAAGTACATCTATCAGTTTGGCAATATTCCTATTTATTCTACCGAGTTTGGAGAGCTCAGGCACAAGGAGCAGATCAAGGACGGCTATTGTCATTCAAACAAGATTGACGCAGCGCGACAGATAATAAGCAGCTACGGCTGGCAGCATGCGATCCGGATGAGACTTTTTGACTTAGAATTCCTCTGATGTACGGGAGCAGATCAAGCAGTGGAGGTAGTCGATCATTTACAGAAAACGAGAACCGCGTCAGTCCCACCTGCCTATCATAGGATTCTGAAAGGATGTTGTGATGAGATATGCAATGTCGTCTATATTAGCAGAATGTCCGATATCTTCCTGGAAATAATTTGTCGAGAATTGATACGATAGAGCCGACTGAACCTGCTACTCAGGCACCCACCCCCTGAAGATCTAGTGGTACTTCGATTGCTACCAGTTGAACTAATGACCATACTTGAAATCCTAATGCTTGCGTTCCAGGAAACCGATGTTTACGATATACACTGGGCCCGGTGCACTGGTACTCGACTCTTCCGTAACCAGGCGAGCTGGAATGATTCTATTTAGATACAGGCTGGTGGCGAGCAGATGTATGGTGCGCTTAGGGGGCGTATCCTGGCAAAGCTCATAGCTCTTTTCAAAATCAGGGATTACAGGCACCAGGAAACTGTCTACCACCTTACAAGCATTCAATTAATGAGTGTGGTTCACTCAGGGCGCCTGTCAGACGTACACGGCCTTGTGACTGTTCATCTGAGGGATGACGCCCAGGAACTGACAATTGTGGATATAGGAATGATCATAGGCCTAGCACATCTCATACCCGAAAAGGATCGGCACTGACTTATCAACAGCAGGATCGATTTAAGGACATTTAATGAGATATATTGAACTACGCAAAAGTGGGCTGATCCTATATGATTTATCATGGATGTATATAAGTTATTAAAGTTGGGCTCCATCGCTCCCACGCCAGGGTGTGGGAAACGGCGGAGCCAGGAGGTTGGAAAGAGATCAGTATATAGACAAAAGAGATCAGTAGTAGTATATACTAGTAGACATAGAAATTGAAATTTCCTCAATTACACTAGTCAGACCGTGGGTGAAATTTACAAGTAGTACTACTAATATTGTGGGCTAGAGCTACATCGCTCCCCCGAAAGAGATTGGACGTCGCTCCATGAGTGAGAGAGTGTGCCGGGAGGAGACCCAGATGGGGCAGGGAAAGAGGGTATATTGGGGAGGCATCAGGACTTAGGAAAGAGGGTAGGAAGGAAGAGGAGCATCCTGACGATACATTAGGGCCAGGGGCGGTGGGGAGGCGCCAGGACGCCAGTGGAGTGAAACCCAGCTTTCAAACGCAACGGGCGTTAAAACTCACGTCAGGACAAACGGGACGCAGGGGACGAAAAAATTGACAAGTGATATGTCAGGACGCAGCGCCCGCCCCTCAGACGCATGTTAAACTTTTGCTGATGTCCTACCGCTGGCGACTCTCTTATGGTGAAACTGGAAATACTAGGCTTGAACACCATCCTATGTGTACATTTTGAGAAGGTCATACAGATTCATAGTATTTATGAATAGTGAGTGGCCAGCTTGCCATGCCCCTTGAATGGTGCGAGCTTTTACCAATATCCCACTGTATGCAGCCCATACTTTGAAGAAAGCACTCATTCCGTATTCACCTTCTTTGCCATCGTGCTCTCCCTGCTAGAATTCCATCCCACACATCAGGAAAACGTTTTTGCACAGTCCAGCGCGGTCCTGAATGCTCCTGAACCACCAGGGGGGGTTTTGGTCCCCGTGGTCCTTCCTGGTTCGCTCTGATCCACCCTGGTCCACTTCGTGTAACCAAGGTGCGAGAACCCGGACCAGCGTGGACCAGCATGGACCAGGGAGCCCCAGGGGGACCGTAACCCCCCTTGGTGGACCAGGACGTGTTTTTACATTTTCCTGATGCATTTCTTCATTGTTATTTATACCTCTGCACTCTCTTTCTCACTGGCAAGAAGGCGGTAGATGTTGGTTGGCTTGAACCAGTTTTCGATAATCTGGGTAAGAGTACTACATTCCACTCCCAGAAATAAGACTTCCACTCATGCTGCATTTCAAGGTACTTGCTCCATCTCTACCGTGGTAGAATACCAGGTAGGGTTGTACGTACCAGGGTCTCCCACCGCATGGCTACTTTGCGGTCTAGTATATATTCTTCCCATAAGCAGTTGGGTAATTTGGTTCTCAAGGGCTCTGATAGGTTGTAGGGTAGGATCTATTGGAGGGTGGCTTCCTAATCGGCCGGGTGGTAGATATGTTAAGGTATTTAGTTCCCAGTTCCAGTGCTGCTCAGTGGTTTCAGGCTGGAGCCTGTGGACAACTTGGTTGATGATAACATTATTATGGGACTGGAGTAGATCAGGTATATCATTCACGGTTATAGCACCACTTCTGCTCGGCGAGCCTGGCTGGTTGGCGGGAGATTCGTGTAGAATCACCTTGATTTCGCATTGAATCAATCTCGTTCTTAAAGTATTATCTCTAGGAGTCTCTGCCTCAGAGGTGCTTTGTGCTTGGGTATTGTACTGGTCTGGGTTTATTGCCTCGCTCTGGCTCTCAATTGTGAATGTTTCCACACTGGCTAGTAGGCTGACTTCATCGCCAGATTGGTTGCCGTACCTCTCTGGTGCCGGACGGTTTCTTGTATTCTTACTAATACTGGCTGTTGAGTTTCTGCTCCAGGTTTCAGATGTGTCAGCCCTACACATTGATCCCCTTCACCGAGGCATTGTGTAAATCTGGATTGGGAGACTGTGTGAAGGCCCTGATCTGGGAGGGCTTTTAGGATTCATTGGTTTTTCTTGTGCAAAAAGTATGTGAGTAAAGAATACGATCTGTAGTGAGGTTTGACAATCTTGTGTTTAGTGGAATCTTGTGCGATGGTGAGAAGCTCGTATAGTGGAAGTTCAATGGCTGGATATGTGGTTGGTCTTTGGCCTGGTAGCTCTAGTGGAGCTATGACCCCTCACTTTGTGCGTTTGCCGCTATACCTTTTTCCCTTCAAGCTCCGGGCAAGTTCTGCTTCCCTTTAGCGCTAACAGGTCTCCTTTGCCCAATTGGCCATGGCTTCTCCGAATCCCCCATCTAATCACTTGGGTGCAGCACCCGATGGACTAAGCTTAAGGGATAGTTCGCTTTCTTTACTGACTGCTCGCGTTTCTTTCATCGCCCACCCGCCGCCCACTGACAAACCCCCAGGCGCCCTCAATGCCCATGGGGACTCATCAGTGGTAACGGTTTCCCCAGGAAAGGTCGGACTCTGTAAGTTGAGTGATATCCGATGTTGGAAACTCGGTCAGACGAAGTGACCAAGAACAAATATGTGATCCGTCTGATAGAATTTTATTTTTATTGCAGGATCAGGCGAGTGTAGGATAATCTTTCTACAACCGGTTCTTTGTTATGATTTCCGGGCGGGCTTGGGGGGGGTTACGGTATCCCATGCAGTAAAACATGGCATAGCAACAGCCACCTTGATTCAACAGGGATCCCATTTTAGACTGGTCCCCGACTGGACTGGACTTGACTTGACCAAATATTTCGGTCAAGTCTTGTCTCCTCCTTCATTCTCGACTGACTGGTCGGTCTCCCGTTCAAGACCTGACCAGTCGGACTATTCGGAACCCTGGGCGCGGCCTATGCTGTTATCGTTCGACAAACCATCAGATATGCGCTTGGGATCGGTGAAGGAAAAATTTGGATTCGGGTAGGCTACAGAGCTTGAAGAGTTTTCTTTGTAACGGCTGTTCTAAGTATGATTGTCCTTTGCGTGGAAGAAAAGGAAGCATGCGTGAAAGAGCAGGGGAACATGCATGGAAGAAGGGACATGCATGGAAGAGAATGGATCTACGTCGCGATCAATGGAAGAATGGGAGAAATGCCCTGGATGGCACCATTGGTGTTTTTTATCTACTCCTGTCTCTACCGTCAGTTAATTAGATCGCGGGGGGGGTGGCGAGTCATGGTGGAGCATCGAATTGTGGGTCGAAATCATTAAGTTAGTCATTGAGCTTTGTGGAGTGGTGGGCGTGAGACCAGAGAGTTTTTCTTTTCTTCTAGTTGTGGGTTGGTGATCGAACTCTGTATTCAGCTTTGATCTTGGCTTTTGTTTCTGAACTTGTTCTCCGCCATCCTACCGGTAACTCATTGCGTAGTAGTATCTTAGGCCGTCATATCGTTGAGCATATATTTTCTTTAGTTATTGCGAAGGAGCTGGCCGGTTGGGGATCACGATTGATCTGCGGATAAAATTTCGAGAAGGGCTAGCGGAGATCGATAGTGGGCTCCTACTTGCGATTTGATACGAAGGTTCAGGATGGCTATTTCGTCATTTCCGCAAGTTTTCATCGATATCACTCCTCCCGATAAATGCCTGCCGAAGCGTCTGCTAGAGCTTCTTGAGTAGTGATGGGCGAGATCAGATCATGATCGAGTTTTGTTCGACTATAGTTTGCTCGATCAGCCTCAATCATAGGGGTCCCTCGATCAGATCATGATCAAGCAGAACATCATGATCCGATCGATTTGTCGGCCATGAGTACTACTTACTCATGCTCGAGCATCTAGAATCATGACCAATCACTCTTGTAACCTGTTCGAAATATCGCGAACACAAGAATAGATTAGTATTGCAACCAAGTATAAAGATCCGCAAAAGAAAGATAAGAAAGCGAGAAAACTATGGTGACGGAAAAGAGAAGTAAACATTACTTGATAACCTCGGTAGAGGTAGAATGGGATAAGTGCGATGAGTTTTGTGGCCAATGGGTAATCACTTTTCAAACATAATCTTATTAATTGGTTATGCGATGAACTTATATACTGGGAGTCTACCCGCACACTGGGTACCAATTCTTCCAGCCAGACTTTACTTTATTAGTTCTTCAACAAATTGCCATCCTGACTACTGACTTTGTCATAATGCCACCGTTCCCATCGTTTCGGGTCTATGGCATTCAATATACTTTATTCTTAACTCATGAATGGAGACGCTGCCCATCTAGGCTTGCGGCCACCAAACAGCATTGTAATCCCAAGGCAGAGAGGGAATACCGCCAATTACTCTAGATCTGACACAAATTACCATGATACCGAAGTACACGATGGGGTAGGGATCGTCTGTCCTTGTTATGACACGGATGTAAACACTCGTAATCCATATTGAGTGAATATTTCCTACCTAATAGACACAAAATCGATCATACTCGAGCAGTGGCCATGATCGATCACTCGATTAGGATCTACCCATTTGATCGATCATTCGATCATGATCGTGCCTATCGCTATTCTTGAGCAACGGATATGTTTAAAAATCACGAAGGTTATATATCTACAATGGAACTGGAACACCAAATGCTATTAGTTGAGGTGAAGATTGTTTGAAGATGGTTTGTAAATAACGGAGTTGGAACATTGGTGCGCATGGTTGAAGACTTAGCTACAGCGGAGATGCTTGAATGGTTTTAGAATAGGCGCTAGGAAGAGTCAGACTTTTGGGACAAAGGTACTGTGGACTAAGCGATGGAACAAGACGGATGCCACACTACAACGATTGAGAGACAACAGACAATATCACCAGGGTTAAGGATTGTGGTAACAGAAGGAAATTGTGTAAGAAGATGAGATGAGTGAAGAGATGGAAGGGAGTAAGGCTTGAGAAAGCAGTTGGAAGGGGTTGCGTAGGAGGAGCGCAAGGTTGAATGAAGATGGAATGTTGAATGGAAAGATGGAAGGGCTTTTCTGTAGAGTCATACTCGTATATATATAGGACCTCTCTTAGCGAGGAAGAAACAATAAGGACCGCAAGACTCTCTATTGAATATAGCCTGTTTTATTATGATCGATCCCCTAGGGCGAGAATAGTTCTCATCAAGAGGTGCCATATAAGTGAAGTCTCCTCGCTTAGCACTGGGACTCCGGCGCTCGCCGAGTGGGCTCCATATTACCGGCAGCAGCGTCAGCTGCCGACCTGAAGTGAGCAGGACTACCATTTTCGGCGGAGGAAATTATTCGCTTGTTTATATGAAATAGCTTTTGGAATTTTACAGGTACCCAGCCTAGGGTAATTATAAACATTTATTTAGTTATGGGAAGGATATATAGACTAGTATTATGTACGAGTGACGGTTCGACATTGCCTGCTACTGTTTATTGGCTTTGCACGGAGGTGGTTTGAAGTTCCTCCTCCCAGCAGGAATCTCCAAAGCCTTACTCTTCCGTGGACTAGGCTTTTCCTGTACGGTACTTTACGAGTAAATCCATGGATTTATGATACGAAGAAAATAAAAAAAAGATAAGAAATCAAATGGAGGTGTGACTATTCTTCGCTTACCCACTATTGGGTCGAGGTAATTCTAGAATGAACTCTTGTTGCACCATGAGATTCTAGAGCAGGGGCGAATTTCTTGGCGGTATGCAGGCCTGTTTGAAATTGCATCGAAACTTCGAGCACCAGGAGCAGCGGGATCCAGAGCAATTACACATTTACACCTCGGCCTTCTGTAGCCCTGAATCAAAAAAATTAAGACAGGAACTCTCAGAATGTATGTTATCGGTGCTATCTGATTGCACAGTTTTGCGACTCTGGCTTTCCGTTACTTCCGATATACTCGGGTGTGTCCTTAATAAACGGAAACTAAGGGTGGCAAAACAGGGATATAGGAGATCGGGAGATAAGGTTGTCTGGAAAGAATAAGAGTGTTTCCAAACGCCTTGAAAAGTGTGATGTTGCACCGAGTGATAGAGCATGAGTACCGATCGGACTTTTCGATTTTGGGACATATTGGAGAGAACTGAACATGAGTACGTTAACTGGATTGTGTGACAATTGAAGAGCCTTTAATAATACTAATAAAACAAATTCGTGATAGTAAAAACCAGTAGAATAAGAAATACCAACCGACCGCTCAAGGGCTAATAATATGATAAAGCATGTGGAAAGGTTTACGGCTAATAATAATCATACTAAGAAAACAACGAAAACAAAAGCAGTCCAATAATAATATAAGTAAATACCAAAGGAAATCGAGTATTGATAAGAATAGGATAAAAGAAGTAAAAAACGGGAGAGAGCTCGGAAGGTGCTATAGAGACTCGGAGGTCAGATTAACATAGAATCCAAGGCATGGGAATTCGGTTTCCTACCATAAAATAGCAGTATGCGTAGTGTTAAAAGCGTGTATGACCACCATGGGCGGCAAGAAGAGCGGATATGCGGCTAGGCATAGAGGATGTAAGATTCTCGATATCAGTAGAGGAGATATTCTCCCATTGCTGAAGGATGGTACTGTGAAGCTCAGCAGTTGTCGTGGGTCTAGGGTGAAGTTGCATAATGCGACGCTTAAGCAAGCACCAAATCCCTTCGATTGGGCTCATATCTGGGGAGCTAGCAGGCCAAGGAAGAAGGTAGTTTGAAAGACCAAGCTCTTGAAATGCATCTTGAGCAATACGAGACCCATGAGCTGGGGCATTGTCCTGCTGGTAATAGATATATCCAGAATTAGTGCAGCCAGTAGAATGAAGAAATTCCCACCAAGGATGGAGGGTAGGCCGTATTATATGATTGACATAGGTGGAGCCAGTAATGCGACCCCAATTAGGGGTATCCCATATCACTAGACGACTCTTTTTATTTCTATAAATAGCCCCCCAGACCATAATGGTGGTACGGCGTGGAAAGCGGGGCACAAGACAATCCTCTTCATACTCCTCTCCAGGGCGACGAGTCACCCAAACTGTTCCACTGACCTCTCCAACAGAAAACGCACACTCATCTGACCAGATCACATCCATCCAGTCCTCACTACTCCAATCATGAAAACGTCCTCCCCACTCAAGACGCCGCTGTTTGCTATTTTGTGAAAGAAAAGGCTTAACCCTAGCCACTCGCCTATGATAGCCCTCACTCTCAAACACCCTCCGCAAAGCCCTACGTCCTAGTTGGATTCCTTCCAACTCAGCAACCTGTGTGTAGGGAAGCCGGCGGTTTTGTGAATCAGCGGTAGCTCTGGCGATAAGGCGGGAGCGGAGGTTATCGGTGACAACTGGCTGCCGTCCGAGGCTTCTGCTCTGACTTCTACTAGTTAACCTATTTGCTGAGTGACTATTTCGATGAATTATTCGGTGCAAGGATCCTAGGGAGATCCCAAATCTGGCTCGGAGTTGAGGGTACGTCCATTCTGCATAATGGCGGAGGGCTAGGATAGTCTCATTGGTCATGCGATATGGTAGGTTTGCGGCAATGTCCCCTGAGGTTGTGGATAAGTGGGTTGGGCTAATAATGGCGGATACTGGACCGGTTTGATTTATATTGTCGGAGTCTTCGTTTTCTTGTTCGGATATATATGGGGTACGGCTAGGGTGGGTACTCGCTTGTTCCAGACCGGGGGCAGTATTTGAATTAGGCTGGTAAGTTGCTACATGCCATTCGACATAGTTATCGAAATTCAGGGCTTGGGTGTGATTGGAACCGTCAGGACTAGTTGTTCCAGAGGCAAAAGACATCTCATGGGTCGAGCTTTCGGAATCACTGGTAGCCTCCAGGTGGGCTGACATTGTCGCTGTTTTTGGGGCAAAACCCCATATAGGAGAAGAACTTGAAGAAGAAAGTCGAACAAGACAAGAGCAAGTGAACGGAGCGAGTGAAATACTCAGGCTTGTTGTGGGCTTTGATGAAAGGCACTATTGGCCGCTGTTTTCTGCTCTATTTATCTATATCTAAGATATGTGAGCTTTTACTTTTTTTTCTCTCCGAAATCAAGATTTTCATCTTTTAATTTTCTTTGACTTCATATCTCCTGACGATGTTCTCACTTCTTAGCCACTTACTCGCTTCACCGTCATTTGTTTCACTTGACTCTCTGGATGACCTTTTGTTTCTTTTTTTCCCTCTTCCAGCTCCGGGTTTCTGCGATGCTAATCCATGCCCGAAGTTTCCAACTTATGTGGCTCTCTGGTTGCTGACACCGTGGGACAGGGATACCAATATTTCCGTTTATTAAGGACACACCCGAGTACATCATCCCTGGATGCATAAGGAATTTATATCACCAGGGTCGCACCAATGGGATTGGCCTATCCCTTCCGCCGCTGAGACATGCTGCACTAAGCAGGGGTGCTCAGCAGGGCAGCAATGTTCCCCATTTGAAGCTGCCAAGTTAAATACAGATATTATGGTCGTGCAAATCCAGGCAATTAGAAACCTGATGTAGTTAGTGTGAGACGTATTTGGAGTGGCTTCGACATCCCTGCTTAGTGCAGCATGCCTCAGCGGCGGAAGGGATAACCTTTCTGCGCTAGGCTAGATCTGCGACGCCGTCAGTTGCAAGTGAGCCTTTGGACATTATGGAATGGTGTGCCCCGACTAGATCACTAGCGTGTTCAATGCAACCGAAATTACAGTACTCGTACTGTTCGCAGAGTCCCGCCCGGTCCCTATTGTACGTGGACAAAATTAACCGAACACCAAGAAAGAGGAACACTTCAGTTATGATATGTTATGACAAGTTTGACAACACCATTCCCCCACCAGCCCTACCATACGAATAACTAAGACAAAAAATAAAAAGCATTTGGCCTAACTTCAGAGAATATGAGGCCTAGAGACTTAAACAAAAAGAGGTTAATCAAATGGCTTGGTTTTGGTCAAGCTAGAGAAAATTCTTGAGGTGGGGTTGAAGTGCCGGGTGCTGGGAGGTATTCAGCTGCCATGCATCTTTTGTGTTCCATTAATTTTGTCCATGCACAATATCAACCTACTCGAGTTCCTGTATGCAGCTGAGAGGCCAGGGGTATGACAGGGGTTTGCAGAACTGCGGTCGCCAAGAACAATCCAGTGACACACACACTGCCTGCAGGAGTTTCCACCTGGAGGTGCATGAGGAGGTCCCAAAAGAGTTGCTAGTGGATGCAAAAGGACAAATTTAGGTAGGATCGTGCATAATGTGAGAACTCGAGAATTGCGCCCGAGTCTGTCTAGCATGCTGCCGTTGCTGTGATGTCCTTGCTTTGATCATGCAAGGGGCCCCCAACAGTTTCAATCCTGTGTCGCAGCGGATCCAGCATCCGAGAAGAACGAAATTGATGAGGTAGTAGTTAAAAGTTATCTTCCTGCTAGGAGGGGACTTTCTAATTTTGCGAGAGTCTGGTTTGAGGTTCTGAATTTTAGTGCCACACATTTTGGTTGTAAGTTAAAAGACGCATAAGCACAGCCCACCCGGTGCGCTCTACGAGCTAATAATATCAGTGAGCCTCTCCATAAATGACCTCTCAAACAAGGAGAGATGGCTACGAAATATATCGGGAGATAGATAATTTGTAGTAACATGAAGTTTATAGGTATGAGCTATTGAAAGAACGTCTGGTCTTTCTTCTGCAACTTTCTAGAGTAGGTTGGGAGTCGGAGAAAATTCATTGTTTTATTCCCATCAGCACCAGTTGGCTCTTAACAATCGGGGCTGGTTACATGGTATCACAAACACATCAGCCGAGTCGTTGTATCCTACGGCTGATTCCAATGGTTGCACGGCATAGCACTGTCTATTCCGGTAATCTAGGAGGCGAAGTCGGTTCCAATTTTTTAGCATTTCCTTGGCATGACTATGGCTGCACAGTAGTTTCAACAAAAGGAGCCAAATCGCCCACTTTTCTTCGGCTTTGCCCACAGAAAGATTTTGCGTACCTCCTATTAACGTTTTCCTTGGCCCTTCATATTCCTCTACCATTTCTACACCCACCCGATATTTTGGACAGAGCATTATGGCCCACTCTACATATACCCAATCGATTAAACTCGGCAACAACAATAGCAACAGCGGCAACACAATAGAGAGTTACAACAAGACAGTTTATAACAAGACAGTTATTAAATCTGACGAGGATGCGCAGATAATGCATTGGCTCTCCCCCCTTGAGCCAAAGAACAGACACCAAGGAGTACGGACCGACCGATTCGAGGGCGTTGGAAATTGGCTTTTGGAAATAAGGGAGTTTCGGGAGTGGCGGGAGGGTGAGGGTGGAGCCGATAAGGCTGTGCTATTTTGCTCCGGGAATCCGGGAGTGGGCAAAACATATTTGAGGTAAGTGGTGGGATTATTTGAAGCTAGCAAATACAGCTGACTGTGGGAAATACTAGTTCCTTGGTGATTGATAGCTTGTGCGATCAGCCAGGAGATATACCTGTCGCGGTTGCATGCTTGTACTACGACTTCCTTGCTCAGAATGAGCAGTCGATCACGAACATGGTGGGAGCCATTCTAAAGCAGCTTGTCGGCGGGGGTGACATCGAGACAGATATACGGGAGTCATTTAAAAAAGGGAAGAAGGAGTTGGGTGGTCGAGGGCTTCTACATGCAGATTTAATGCGAATGTTAAAGGTTGTTATTGCTTCACTCCCACAAGTATTCATATGCATCGATGCGCTCGACGAATGCCTACCGAAGAATCTTCCAGAGCTACTTGAGTCACTAAGAGATATTCTTCGGGAGTCTCCAACAACTAGAATATTCCTTACCGGGAGGCCCCATGTCAGGGAAGCGATTCTGAGATATTTCACAGGGGCAGTTGTGGTACTAATCAGTCCTAACACGAATGATGTGAGAAATTACCTGCAGATAAAGTTAAGCAGGGATGAAGAGCCGGAGGCAATGGACGATGATCTACGGGAGGATATTGTGGAAACTATTCTAGACAAGATGTCCGATATGTGAGTAGGAACATTTAACCTTCCTTGCTTATCCGTGATGTATGCTTACGGAAAATTCTGTTTAGATTCCTCCTCGTTTCGCTAAAAATTGAGGCTATTCTTGGAGAAGTGACAATCAGTCAGAGAAGGAGGAAGCTGGAAGAGATGGCGCGGGGCAATGGACTGAGCGACGCTTATACAACAACCCTGACTCGACTGAAGGGGCAGAAGGGAAATAAATCGGTACTCGGATGGAAGGTATTGATGTGGGTGTTGTATTCGGAATGGCCCTTACGTGCCAAGGAGCTGTGTCATGCCCTTGCAGTTGAGATAGGATCAACAGATCTGGATCGGAATAACCTTCCTGCGCTAGGGACACTCCTAGCATCTTGTCTAGGTCTTGTGACGGTCGAGGAGTCTTCATCCATAGTCCGGCTGGTGCACTTCACTCTACAGGAGCACCTCCTAAATGATCCGACGCTGTTCCAGAGTCCCCACTCAATGATTGCGGAGGTTTGCTTGACATACCTTAATTTTGGATGTATTCGGGATCTTTCGCCTACGTTGGCCTCTGCCCCCTCCGAAATGTCCCTTCTGAAATATGCCTCTTGTTATTGGGGGGATCACGCAATAATGGGGATGACGGAGAATGTCAAAATACTTGCTCTGAGACTTCTCGAAAAATTTGATGAACATATATCTGCTGGAATCCTGTTATGGCACTATACTAATAGGGGCTTAGGTCCATATTTTGACTACGCGGGAGGACCTCTGGGGTTTACCGGGCTCCACGGAGTATCATTTCTCGGAATAGTGGAGATTGTTGTCCCTGCACTGCAGATGAAGGAATGGGATGTTAATGCATTTGATTGCATGGGGAGCACAGCTCTTATTTGGGCAGCTAGAACAGGGAATGAAGAGGTTGTTAAGATCCTTTTGGAACGAGGGGACGTCAACCCCGACCTGGCAGACACCGAATATGGCCAAACGCCACTCTCGTGGGCGGCTGGGAACGGGCATGAGAGGGTTGTTAAGATGCTTTTAGAACGAGACGACGTCAATCCCGACCAGCCTGACCAATCTGGCCGAACGCCACTCTCGTGGGCGGCTGAGAACAGTCATGAGGAGGTAGTAAAGATGTTGTTGGAACGAGGGGACGTCAGCCCCGACCTGGCAGACACCGAATATGGCCAAACGCCACTCTCGTGGGCGGTTAAGAACGGGCATGAGAGGGTTGTTAGGACGCTTTTAGAACGAGACGACGTCAATCCCGACCAGCCTGACAAATCTGGCCGAACGCCACTCTGGCTGGCGGTTGGGACCAGGCATGAGGAGGTAGTAAAGATGTTGTTGGAACGAGGGGACGTCAACCCCGACCTGGCAGACACCAAATATGGCCAAACGCCACTCTCGTGGGCGGCTAAGAACGGGCATGAGAGGGTTGTTAGGATGCTTTTAGAACGAGACGACGTCAATCCCGATCAGCCTGACAAATCTGGCCGAACGCCACTCTGGCGGGCAGTTGGGGCCAGGCATGAGGAGGTAGTAAAGATGTTGTTGGAACGAGAGGACGTCAACCCTGGCCAGGCAGTGACCGAATATGGCCAAACGCCACTCTCGTGGGCGGCTGGGAACGGGCATGAGAGGGTTGTCAAGATGCTTTTAGAACGAGACGACGTCAATCCCGACCAGCCTGACAAATCTGGCCAAACGCCACTCTCGTGGGCGGCTAAGAACGGGCGGGAGGGGGTTGTTGCGAGGCTTTTAGAACGAGACGACGTTAATTCCGACCAGTCTGACAACTCTGGCCGAACGCCACTTTCGTGGGCGGCTGAGAACGGGCATGAGGAGGTAGTAAAGATGCTGTTGGAACGAGGGGACGTCAACCCTGACCAGGCAGACACCCAATGTGGCCAAACGCCACTCTCGTGGGCGGCTGAGAACGGGCGGGAGGGGGTTGTTGCGAGGCTTTTAGAACGAGACGACGTCAATCCCGACCAGCCTGACAAATCTGGCCAAACTCCACTCTCGTGGGCGGCTGAGGACGGGCGGGAGGGGGTTGTTGCGAGGCTTTTAGAACGACACGACGTCAATCCCGACCAGTCTGACAAATCTGGCCGAACGCCACTCTCGTGGGCGGCTGAGAACGGGCATGAGGAGGTAGTAAATATGTTGTTGGAACGAGAGGACGTCAATTCCGACCATGTAGACACCGAATTTGGCCGAACGCCACTCTCGTGGGCGGCTGTGAACGGGCATAGGGAGGTTGTTGAGATGCTTTTAGAACGAGAGGACGTCAATTCCGACCATGTAGACACCAAATATGGCCGAACGCCCCTCTCGTGGGCGGCTTTCCGTGGGCATAGCGAGGTAGTAAAGATACTTTTGGAACGAGGGGACGTCAATCCCGACCAGCCAGATACCAAATATGGCCTAACGCCACTCTCGTGGGCGGCTGTGAAGGGGTATGGTGAGGTTGTTGAGATGCTTTTAGAACGAGAGGACATCAATTCCGACCATGTAGACACCAAATATGGCCGAACGCCACTCTTGTGGGCGGCTATGAGCGGGCATGAGGGGACAGCAAAGATGCTTTTGGAACGAAGGGACGTCAACCCCGACCTGGCAGACACCAAATATGGCCGAACACCACTCTCGTGGGCGGCTTTCTGTGGGCATAGAGAGGTAGTAAAGATCCTTTTGGAACGGCAAGACGTCCGCGCCACAGCACTAGATCACGACAACCAAACCCCACTATCGTTGGCCCTCTCCGGAGGCCATGATGAGGTTGTGAGGATCTTGCGGGACAATGCACATTCCCATACCACAGATCGCAGTGGCCATGCATCCCTCCCACCGCCCGCTGAGCACGGTGACCGGCGTGTAGTGGACATGGAATCCCGAATTTATGATCCCAATAATGGCACCATCGACCTCAATGCGCATCCTCCATCCCAATCAGATGACCCTTGTGTGCGAGAAGGAGTATCGGGCCCCAAGGGTCCTCTTACCAGGCCCGCAGATAGTGAGCCCTCTTCACCCAGGCCACCCAAACGGCGGCAATTCCGCGCCCTTAGCTCCTGATCTTCTTGCACCTTCCAAGGAAAACTAATATCCATCCTGAGAACATCCAATGAACCTTCTCTTTCGCATTCGACCGGTATTTCATCATCGCTTCTCTCATTTGTCTCTTAGCTTTTCTTGTTTACTTCTTTCATCCTTCGTTACCATACATATTCTCATCCTATAAATAATTACCGAGTACAGGATTGGTGAAGGCAAGACCTCTGTTTATTTAGCTATAAATAAATCTTTGTAATTAGCGTTCTTTCCAGTTTTAGTTAACTATTTCATATTCATCTACTGCTTTTTGCTTTCATTTTTTCCTCTTTTCCCCTTCATTGGAGTTCCGGTTTGATTTTATCCCCATCTTGTTTCTTCGCCTTCATTCCCTCAATTCATTTAGTTATATTTATTCCATGTTTTCTAAGCAGTTGTATATAGTCCAACCCATTACAAGTACATGTATCATCTTATTATAATAGAAGCAGGCGCAAAACTCAAAGAACCCCTACCCATATTCGCGAATAGCAGCCCTACCCACTCGTAGTACTTTCTCTCCATGCTACCAAGTGATCACCATCCGTTTCTACTACCCGTACGGATTCACTTATCCTACACCACGATGCTAACCACTCTGCCACATCCCACCACGGCAGGATCATAAACCGCTGATATAAAGCCCTAACTCCGCTTACTGTGTTTTTCGCACCCATCTAACACCGGCAAATAGCCAAAATGGTATAGTATCTTATCGTACCACCAAAAGGCCTCAAGCGCGGCCAGTATACTCGTTCGGCCATTTAAAAACCATTTTCTTTTTTTTTTATCTCAGATTTGCATTGTTTTGTACAACTACCGGGTACAACCAGACATGCAGCGCTAGCTATGGCCAAGAAAACCAAAACACATCACCCTCGTCATTGGATCAAAACCCCGCCCCCAAGAGCCTATGGTGTGGGCCCAACCGCACATCCCACCCTCAAGAAGCGAAACAAAACGCTCCAAGAACGCAGGCAGAGAGGCAAAGAAAACCCTTCTGAAAGCCCCCCAGAACAAAGGAATGATTATTACAAAAGAAAATCACTGCGAAGCAGACAAACCTGCTATGGTGAAAGCTAAGAAACCCACAAAGCAGAAACCTGCAATAGAATAAAAACTCCATCAATCACAGGGGCCGATCAAGAATGACTAGGCGTAGCCGGTGACTGAAACAATGACTCCTAGCCCAAGGCGTTGACATAGTCCCAGGAGGTGGTGCAATACCAGAACAAGCGTAACCCAGGATGCGACTATGGCAGCCGCGGGGGCCAAAGCCACAAGTAGTAGGGTACCAGCCAAAGGAGGGAGAGGATAGCCATAACAGAGCAACTGGACGAAGCTGAGAGGAGAGGTAACGGAGGGAACATGAAAGTCCAAGGGCCTGGCGGGAATGACCAAACAGGTAACCCTCGTGGGCGCAGAGGAGACGTGTTGCCGACCGTGTGCTAAGCCAGCAGCATCGCAAAGCAGGGGCGAGAAGCGAAGTGAGAACCAAAGATAACCCAACCTGACTCTGTGGATAGAGCCCTTTAACCGTAAGGGAAAGGGGGAGAGAGAGGAGGAACAGACCATGAACCCCTAGGCAAAAGAGCCATCAAAGGGGACAGAGGGGGGGGTGAAGAGTTGACGATGATTTCTCTGGTGTTGAGATTTCAATCGCCGGAGGTGCTGAGGAGATGGTTCGTGCGGCCATTTAAAAACCCCTCCAGCTGCTTTTATATCATACTGATAAATACTTATCGCCCATGGACAAACATTACCCGCGCACCAACCATTAATGGTGGTAACCCAGCCCTCCTTACAGTACCGGTATCACCCATCCCACAATCCAAAGCCCATATCCTCTCACCACAATTTTCACTCAAAATCCGATGAAGCAAAAAAAAAAAAAAAGGAAGAAAAAAAAAAGGGAAGAAAAAAAAAAGGCGACATCTTCCTCAAAACTACGGCTCTCACTAGCTAACTCACTCCATCCCAGACCGTCGCGCATAAAAATAATTTTCAAAAAGATTCCGACGGTTCAGAAATGTAACAGTATTATCGGTTGGATGTGATGTAATAGCGCAGTGCCGCTAGTATATACGATACAGCGCTACCCATTTAGTTATCGATTTCCCTCCTTCCTCCACCCCCCCTGTACCATTTCCGCAACCCCCATGCCGATACCGCGCCACAAAACCCCAACAAACGCGACAGCAATTTATCAGTATTCGCCCCTAGGAGAGTAAGTATAGTACAGTCGCACCTCGCTATAACGAAAGCCAAGAATTCAGGTTCTTTCGTTCGTTATAGCGAGGTTTCAGAAGAAATTCCTTATAGCGAGGTCTGTCTGTATGGGAGCATGGGTGTAAATTTTCAGCAGGTTCATTCGTAACAGCGAGGTTTCCCGTACAAAGGGTTTCGTTATAGCGAGGTGCGACTGTATGTATGTTTTCGTATAGCAATCGAAAGCCAAATATCCCTCCACAAAATCCGGTAACTTACCCTTACCCCCGACCTAAAATAAAATCTACTATAACGAGTCAGAAGGATATTTACCAAGGTGGACACTTTCTTTTCTTTCTTCACTTTTACCCACCCCGACGCACCCACCGCGCCGCACAAAACCGTACAAGCAAAAACCAAAATATCCGAGAGCCCTACTACGATGTTGGAATGGCCCCCCCCCACAGTATTAATCCCTACAGTATTTTTTTTCTTTTCTTCTTCCATAGCTCAATTAATGGCTAAAGGAGCATCTTCCCCCTCCCCGTATTTTTTTTTCTCCATCAAATCCAAAGGGGGGGGAATTCTGGAGGTCCTAGAGTCATTCTCGGTCGTTTCGGTTTTTACGCTAGATTGTGCAAGAGTTGAGTGATGTGCTAATTAGGAGGCATTACCGAGGATCTCCAGGGAGGGGAAAGTAGTGAGGTTTCGGTTATGGCTTTGGATCCGAAATGTGGGTAAGCGATAGCCGGGGGTGAATAAAGTACGGTATGCTTTACTTTAGAACTTCACCCCGTTTGTGGGAGCCTTTATAGAATAGAGATATCAAATTACGAGCAGCTAGCACAAAGACAGGATAACGTAATGAAAAAATCCGTTGTGCCATTAACCGTTCCCTCCCGGACACAGTGTTACCTCATCCATCCAACTCCACCCTACCCGCAACCCTGCCTTCCCAGCTACTACTGCTAAAACCATTCTCCATGCCACTTCCTCCCTCCCCCCCCAATACCCGCCTAGTGCCTTCTTCCCCCACCCACCCTTCAATCCGACCCGCAACATCCCCAACCAGCCTCTCATATACGTCTCCCAAAAAGAAGAGTCCACAATGCGCACCGACTTCATCCACTCCCGTCATTTCAACCTTGATCCAACAGGGGTCCGGGGTGCGCGGAGTCAGGCAAAATTTCCTCTCGCGCTTCTTCTTTCTCGCTCCTTCGGGCGTTGGGGTTGGGGACTGCGTAGGCGAGGGAGTTGGCGATGGGGAGGGGGAGTTGGATGGGGACGGGAGTAATACGGAACCTTGTAGCGGAGCAGTGCTCTGCTCAGCCGCGTTGTAAACAGGTGGCTCTGGAATGCCTTTCAACCGCCGCTCTTCCCGTTCCATTCTTTCTTTTTCCCGTCGTAGCCTCTCCACTTCGCCATCATGCTGGGCGGTGGACTTCTTCTCTTCTTTCTTTGCCTTTTCGCGTTTCTTCCGCTCGTTCTTTTCACATGCTTTTTCCCAGTCTTTGACTGTTTTTTCATAATCCTTCACGCTCTTCTCCCACACTTTCATTGCCTTTGCAGCCGCTTTCTCGGCGGCTTTGCGCACCGTTGGGTCCGGGATTATCGAGTAGTCAAATTCAGCGGGCCTTGGTGGTGGTGGGGAGGTCACCGGAGGTGCCGGTGCGGAACCAGTGGGACAAGTGGGAATAGAAGGGGGATCGTAGTCAGGCATCCGGGGCTCAGACCCTACCACACTAGTTTCTATTACAGGCACGGGGGTGGATCCCCCGGGGTTGTCCTGCGTTTCGTAGAACGCCTCGTTATCGGATATCGGATCAGGATCGCGATGCGTCATTTCCCCACCCGAGGAGGAGACAGTACTTGTGCTAAGATTCCTGCCTTGCGCTCTTGAGGGAAGCGGGTCGATTCCTAAGTGCATATCCCGCGTCATTTCTTGTAGTTCCCTACCCCCCGAGCCCTCCACTCCCGCATCTGCAAGATCAAATGAGTGTTCTGGGTGCACTGCTGCGGGCGCCGGTTTCGGCGCATCCTTAGAGCGTCCGGTGGAGGATGTGTAGTAATTCACGAAACGCACCCGTGTTGTTTTACCGTCCAGAGTGCGCTCGCCAGTTTCGAGCGTCCGGATGGCGTTGTAGCGATTTCTCAGGCCAGAGGGATCAGCCAAGCAGCCACTATTTCATTAGTTTAGCGGTTTAGGTAAAGAGGGCGGTTAGGGTGAAGAACGAACCCGAATTCCAGGTGAGACATTAAGTAGTGTCCGGTTGCAGCGGTAAGTCGGGAGTGGTGTTTATTGATAAAATTTAGTGCCGAATCCAAAGTTCCCTCTAGTACCCCCATTAGTACTTTCACCTCTTCGTGGAGATATTATTATAGGACATACCTTGCTTACTCTGCACAATCGTGAAATTCCGTTGAGGCCTTCTATCAAAATACTCATCCACCGTGCTGTTAGAAGGTACCGTGGATAACGAAGCCATACTCGAATTTGCTCCCGCATACACCCCCCCACCCTCACTTGGCCCACCCTCCTCAGAAGGACTCTTCCCCTCCGACCTAAACAAACTCCCCAACCCAGCGGATATAACCCCCGGATGCATCCCCAAAAACGGCGAATCAAACGCGACAACCCCCAAAATCCTATGCCTAAATCCCCCCCGCTCATCCCTCAACAACACCGCCTCCGCCGCCAAAATCCCCCCCATAGAATGTCCAAGTAATATCACATCCGTGTTTGGGTTCTCAAATTGCGCCAGCCATTTCGAAAACCCTTCGGTCGCGACGGAGATGTTGTGCCTAGTCTTGAACTTTGGATACACTTTCGTGTGAACGCCCCAGCCCAAATCGTCCAAAGTGATGGATAAGAGGTTGTGCAGATGGGCGGGAAAGCTCTGGAAGCTCGTTTCGTTGCCCATGAAGCCGTGGATGTAGACTAGAAGGAGCTTCCGCTTCCCGCTAGGTGCAGAGTCCGAAGGGGATTCGAGTGTCGCAGAGGTTTGTATTGCTAGATCATAATCCTCTTGCGGGTTGGAGTAGGAGTACGAACCTTCGGTCGATGGCAAGAGAGAGTAGCTCGGCGGTGGAGACGACGGAATAACGGGTCTCCGCGGTGGCAGCGGAGGCGGAACATCCGACCCGGGAAAGCCTGCGATGTGATTATTGCGACCGGCCATCTTTTTTTCGTGTTTGTCAGTTGGTTTGTTTCTTCTCGCACTTCACTGAACAGAAGTTAAGCTATGTGGAGTAATGACGTTGACGAGCTTGGCAGAGAGTTTGCCAAGCCTGCAACGCGGCTGATATTTGACCATTGGCTCGCTTAATTCCAGCCTCATTCTATTTATGGGACGCCAATCGGCGGCGATGGATTAAGATGCCATCACCAAATACCGTGCCGGCATCACAATAACTTGCTTACGGTCTTGCGGGTACTTTTATCTTCTGTGCTCTATGTGCAGTTCGCCGGAGGGCGGGGCACACTAATCAGACAGGCTGTAATAAGGTGGTATCGTGTGCGCTAATTTGAACATTTCCACCGATACCTGCTAGCTTCACCGTATGGTGCGGTGGTGGAGGGTGCTCCCCAACTATCTCCTGGGCTGGCAAGACATTGAAAATTTCGGCCCACCCCTGTTAGTTTTTTGAGACAGGGGTTAATAAGCAACTTTTTGTTAATGACTAAATTTTTGCAGATGTGTAGACTTCAGAATACTGCTAATATTAGCCACATGACCACACTTACGCTGATATCACTAAGGAATACTGAGGTTGGCCCCTTAGTCATCTATGTCTGGTATTCCGACAGGGGTGGGCCGAAATTTTCAATGTCTTGCCAGCCCAGGAGATACGATACCCGACAGTATTAGCTTAGATCTATGGCACGTGAAGCAGAGAGACGTGTTCCGTAAGATACCATGCTGGGATTGTACTCGAATTCTTTCTACTCGCGCGTCTTCGCCAAGAAAAATGCCGTCTGCCGAATTTTGGTGAAGTTTCTCTCAGTAGCTGCGCCTGCATCGAGTTTTCAACGTCACGTGACGAATCCTGATGTATCATAGCACGCTACCGTACGGACAGGTTCTACGATATTTGAATCCCGGTAGGAGTAGCATAGCACGTTATACCCCGCAGCTTACTTCACTCAAGTACACTTGCCGGACCGGTTCTAGAAACAGGCCGGCTAATAATGCTGGTAATTAATGTATATGAGAGTGTTATACCGGCACCTTGAAATGATTACTCAAAAATGACCTAATACCAACAGCTCGCATCACAACCGAGACCATTTTCTCGTAGTATGTAACCCGAGGTGATCCCACGACCTTTGCCTCCTACTCAAGAATTAGGGCTAGGGCTAACGGCAACCGGAGGTATGATATGATAATATTCTAGAACCACACCGGCAAGCACAGTCCCGTGCGAAACTCCCCATCGAACCTCGCCATCACCTTACTCGCATGGACGATAATGCTTTCCTTCTAATTTATGCTGTGTCATCTCCGCTATCAATCTGTCGCTATCCTACTGACCCTTGGACTGAGCCCGCTCAGAAGTCTCCGCTCTAAGTGCCCGTATCCACCATAGCTAGAAAGCATAAAATGGATATCCCTCCCAGCATATGACTGAAATCTTCTAGATAAAATCTGATATCGAGTGATAATTTATGAACATGACTCGGTTATTATTGAGTTAGTGATAGATTCGCGTCCACCTGTCAACGAGCCTTGTGGCATATCTAATCTTATCTATTAACTTCATATCGCCAGTTTAGTCATCGCTGGTAACAAGTTGGTTGCTCCACCTCCCTCCGGCTTCATTGTGTGCTTGGATCTGACTTCTCCCGGCTTCGTCCTAAGTTACCCTCTCACCCCGCCGGTTCTAACATCACACTATTTACATGTGCGTATTAGCATGCATCACCCTACTTGTTCGTGCGGCACGTATCAGTCCTATCCTACCGTTCGGAGGTTTCGTGGCTTGAGAGATATGATGGGAAGAAATGCGGTGCGTCATATGTATGATATTCCGAGTCGAAATTTGAGGTGGGATAAGCCTACCTACCACTGTGCGACGAAAAATCCGCTAAACTCGTCAAACCCCCGGATAATTGATAGGCGGCGAGGGTATGTCCCCCGACAAAAGTCGACCCATAGAATTCTTTTCAAACATTGTCTACCGAAAGCCTAAATAATTGGGTAGGCCCGAGAGTCATTTTAAGTTGGGTTGAGTTAGGTTGAAAATAAGCGGTGGCTCGCTAAGGGGAAAAAAAAAACATAGGTTGCGACGCGACTAGATCTGGGCGATCACTTGTTTGGTTTCTTGCTTGGGTGATGTGTAACGACTCCAGAATATCGCCTCTTTCGAGCGAGCGACTTGCTCGTTCGAAAATTTTCCAAAAGCGGTTTCCAAAGATGCATCCTCGGTGACCATATTGTCGAAAGCAAGTAGATTTATCCTCCACTAACCTATCACCGCATGCCCGGGGACGCCGGTCCTCCAATTCAGATGTGCCTACAGCTTTGGTAAACCAAAAAGGTCGAAAATATGGGGTCACTCTGATAGACCGGTTGACTAAATATATTTCACCTGGAGTTTGATTTCCTTTTTCAGTGGGTGCCGGTCTACCTCTAGTACTATGCCGCAGGGTTAGGGTTTCTGACCGCCGTGATTGACTATTGTGGTGTTGGGCTACCGAAGACATTGGATGCACCGGATCTTTATCGAAGAGATATAAGTTAGGGAGTGAGTTGAGAAGGTGTTTCCTTTGTTTTGTCTTTTTGCTGCTACGACGAGTTCGTTCGTGCGCGACAGATATCTGGATTTGTGAGTTCATTTATCCGAGTGAGCAAAGATGTTTAGGGCTAATAATGATAGATATATAAGATTTGTACACACCATGTCTAACCATTACTACGAGCCCGTTGCGGGAAGTCCTGGAACTTGGTCTAGGCGTGTTCCCACTTCCACGTCCAACGGATATTACACGCCGGTGTCGACTCTCTCCAGCCGCGACTCTTCTGGCTCCGTCCGAGGAAACCATTCGGGAGGAGCCCCAACCCCAAAGAGGGAGTCGCCGCCCATGCCGAGATTTCGCAGGATGGAAACTTTGCCAACCACTGGGCATAGGGTATCTCCTCCTACTTTACCACCCAATGGGACCCCGGTATTCAAGAGGGCGGACACCTTCCCACTCATTATTCACCAGGACTCACCCCGAGCGAGCTTTCAGGCAAGGAGGGAAGTAACTCTACCAGTATATGTTCCCGATCCACCACCAACCCCTCCATATTCCGCACCTTCACGGAGCTCGAAACGAAGATCTCAACTCTCTAGTCGGTCACAAAGCTCAACCACATCGCGTTCCCCGGTGAGGATTATTCAAGGCGATCGCCTCAGTCTTGTCCGATCCCCTTCTCCCATAGAAATTGCTATTCCACCGCCTATAGTTAGAGAGAAGCCAATTTACAGTCCAAGACACTCGTATCGGGAGTCAGGCGCTTCGGTAATTTCACCTTTGCCGGCAACGATATACGTCCCCGGAGAAGGGGATGAGGAAGACGAGTTGCTACCGGAGCGAGAGGAAGACATTTACGAACTGCATATGCAACGTCCGAATAATAACAGGGTCTACCATACCCCACCTAGGTCCACGCAGAGCTCAATAGCTAGGATGTCTAGTTTCCAGGCACCATCTTCGCCAACATCACACCGCTTGGATACATTGGATACATTCCTTCCCCCGCGACGGGCACTTTCATACGGTGAACCCACACAAGCAGACTTGGTAAACCTCTGGTCCGCGGCACAGGGTGCCAAACGCATACCGGGCACACAAAATGGAGCAGGAAAAACATTCGTTCTGAAGATGTATCGGTTAGTATTCCATAACCATACGATTGATACACAATCCTAATGATCTCTCAGACAAGCACCATTAGAGCACCCAAATCCCGTTCAACACTCCCTATCCTTCCCCGAACACTTCACTTTCGGCACCTCCCCAAACAACCCATTCTACGCCCTCTATGCGATGCGTGAAACTACACAAGATGAAACCTTCAATGAGCTCACCCTCCTACGCCGAGATCCTACAACAGGCATGGATATAAGTGTAATAACCCTCGGTCTGGAACCACCATCTCGCCGAATCTCTCCGGCAGGCGACGGTCTCATCACACTAATATACCCGAAAGAAGCAGTCCTTTCCGCAATGTCCCCTAGCACCCCTCTCACCAGAGACGGCAACACCGGCTTTCTAGCTATGGGCCCACAATCAAAAACTCAAGAAACCCGTGCCAAAGAAGCCATACAAAAGGCATACACAACCGAATGCTGCCGTCTATCATGGAACGCCCAACGCCGACGATACTACCTTTACCACCCGGGTGTGGCAGAAGGCGGAGACGCATACCTCGTCGACATCACGGGAGAAGTCGGCTTCGACCATCTCGGCGCTAAGGGCAACATCAAACTTATCAACGTGGACACGAACGAAACCATAGTAGAATTGGACTTTGCCCGTAGCCTACTATTTGTGAACACCCGAGCTACGGGTAAAATCCCGAACGATTACATCGTTGATGTGGCGGTTTGTGCGGTACTGACGGTTGCAACGGTGGAGGGACGGCGTATGCGGATTGTCCGCCGCAGTCAGAGTAGTAGCTCAACTATGAGCGGTCTCGGTAAATGGGGTGATGAGAGTAGTATTGATGAGGGGGAGCGCGAGGGTTGTTGGGGGAGCATGGCGTCCTGGTTTGGGAAGGTGTTTAAGAAGAGGTGGGGTTGAATATCTGTTTACTTAACTTACACTAGACCATACTAGCGATATTCTGGTTTTATTTTTAGTCATTCCTTCCTGTATTAGATATCACTTCTAACGGCAATTCTGAGTGGGCTAGATGTAGTGTTCGGGGGGGGGGCGTCTAGGGCTTTTTTTAAACTTTTTTAACCTTGTAGATAAAATCATGATGCCATGACTTAAAATGATCGCTTCCTTGGAGTGTTTAGTATTGGATTAATTGGAAAGTCTATCCTTACTGTACATCATCTATACCACCCATAGCCCAGAAATTATAACTATTAACCCCGCCCCCCGCCATGCAGCTTTACCCACTGACCCATAATCCCATCCACCACTAAACATTAGATTCAGACCCCCCCACTATCGGATTCCAATTCTTCCTCTACCAGAAATCCCATCCTCCTCCTCCATCAAGAGTTATGATATCATTCACCAAAACATCAAACATAAGTTTCAGACTTTTTCCCTATTTTCGCAACATCCAATCAAACATGTCATCAATTAAGTCCATGATGGTAACGTAATTAATCTAGAAGGATATCACCATCGTTAGCCGTGCAAATATAGTAATGTAATGGTAGAATGTATACCATCCACATGCCTCCACCATCCGATCTTCGGCGGGCACTTTTCTGCTATTTAGATGATTAGTTGTTAATTCAGTTATTATTATATTTATCTGCGGGATAACCTACCGAGCGATCTGCTATCTGTGGTTTTGTAGGGTTGGCATCGCCAGCTGCTTTGGAGGTTTCCGCTGATTGGGACGTTGTGTGGATGCTCGCTAGGCTATTAAGCCCGAGAGTTGGAAGTTTATAGCGGGGGGGGTTGTTTCGCTGCTAGGAGACGGGTTAAATGGACCGGTTTGGCGATGAAACGAGACATGAGGATTTTGTCGGTTGGATATTTGGTTGTGGTTGGTACTATTCTAGCACGTGAGACACTGGAGCTGAAGGATTTTGTGGCTTCTGGCAGTGAACCCAAGCGTCCAGTCCGTCCGTCTTCGGGTCCGGACGGGACGGACGGCAGATCCTGGAAGGGCGCCCGGGACGGACGGGTATCTTAGCGTCCGTCCGGATGACTGCCCGGGACGGACGAGCGGGCCCTGCAGGTGTCTCAGGTGGCGCAATTTCCCGGTTAACTCCGGATGACGGGCGGAACCTGCAGGTAATTGGCGAGGACTGCAGATAACGGGTGAGGACTGCGTGTATCATTCGGGTGTAACCGATCCGTAGAGGACTGTAGGGACCTACAGTCACCTCTTAGACGGTAGTCTTTCTCCAAGGACGGACGCCCTTGCCCCACTGCTTGAGACAGACGCCCGGAACGGACGGGACTGGAGTCCTGTAGGTGCCTACGGGGCGGACGGGACGCTTGGGAACATTGGCTTCTGGGAAACTCCTGCTTTTTATACATCTCATACGGCAGTGGCCAAGCCTCCTGGCCCTGCTATATGGTAAATATGCTAGTACTATTCGGGCCGTGGATACCTTACTCGTTGTCCCCGCGCCAAGAATTGGCACCTGTTTTGGAATAGCCACCACCAAGGCATACATATAAAGCATACTGTTCGAGCTGTGAAAGTGCCAGTATTCGGTGAAGGTTATATATGAAAGTTGACCTCACGATTCGCTACAGTATTGGATACTTTGTGAAACTCCTGTGGGGTTGTTTCGATTTTTCTTACCGTGGGAGGTATAGCAAGTTAAGAATAGTGTTCCGAAACCGTCCGGGGGTCCCACAGGGACGGCGGGGACAGCGCTAAGAAGACGGGACGGGGCAGGGTGGTTCTGTGTAGGGAAAATTCCTCAGGGGACTGCCTGGCTAGACTGGGACCGCAGGGCCCTACAGGCTAGGCCTTTCCTAGGATAATGAAACACATGTGATAGCGGCTATTTAGGCGGAGACCGCAGGTGAGATGGGAGGATGGCCAGGATGGGCAAGGGACGATAAGGGGTATCAGAAGACGGTGGGGTGTAGTCAAGGGCTGCGGGGGGGGGACACAGGCGGCAGCTATTTGGAAAGACAGCCGGGCACGTGTCGAGAAAAATGAGGGTGACGGCCGGGGATGGGTAATGACTGCCAGGGGCGGCAGGGGAAGAATGAGTGATATATGGTGGGTTATACCCTGTAACCCATAGTAAATAATATTCCCGCAAGAAAGAGAAGCAGGTTAAATAGATTATCAAGTGCTGCAAGTGTTAAGATAAAACTAGTTTACTCATATGACGCATGATTTGCCGGATCATAAAGCATGAGTGAGAGGAAATCATGAACTTGGCGCTTCTGAGCATAGGAGCTGGAGGAGGGTAACAGAAATAATCCACAGGGCGTCCGGTCCTACCTCCATCTACCTTAGTCTGTCCATGGACTCGAAAAAAGACGGACTACGACCGGCGGTCCGTCCAGTCCTACCTCCAGGACGGACGGACTGGACCGCTCAGAACACTGATTAAATTAATAGGAAGTCTATCCGTACATAGTATATGCCACCCACGGTCCGGTGAATGGAACCGTTAACCCCCTCTGGGTAGCTTTTCCCGCTGCGCTTTAATCCCAGCCACCAAAATCGGAACCCCCCACATCGGATTCCCATCCTCCTCCACTATATCCGCTTCCTCCTCCACCATATCCCAATCCTCCTCCATCAGAGTTATCCGTCACCACATCGGATCCCCATCCGCCTCCACTATATCCGCTTCCTCCTCCACCATTTCCCAATCCCCCTCCGTCAGAGTTATCATTCGCCACATCATATAGCCATTCTGCTTTATCAGAGCTTTGTTTCGCCACACCAGATTCCCCTTCCGCTCCACCAGAGGTATGCTTTGCCATATCACACCCATGTTCCACGGAGCTTCTCCCTTTGTTGGCTTCCATCGAAAAAAACTGGTCATTGATTAAGTGGTCGGCGATAAGGTAATTAGTCTAGAAGGATTCAGCAACGTTAACCCGTAAAATATGGTATGGTGGCAGTAGAATCCATACCATTCTAGTGGTGTCGTCACCATTTTCTGATCTGCGGGCAAGTTTCCGCTATTCAAAAGCTCATTAGTTGCTAATTCAGTTATTATTTATCTCCTGGATAACGTACGGAGCGTTCTGCCTTCTGTGGATTCAAAGGTTTTGTAGGCTTGGCGCCGCCAACTGCTTTGGGGTTTTTCGCTGCTTTGGGGTTTTCCGCTGCTTTGGACTTTGTGTGGACGTTCGCTAGACTATTAAGTCTAAGAGTTGGAAATCGACTGCGAGGAGATTGTTTCGCAGCTAGAAGAAGGGCCGAATGGACCTGTTTGGCAAAGAAAGGAGGCATAGCTGTTTCGATAGGATTTTGCCGGTTGGCTGTTTGGTCGCAAATCGTTGTGATGGCCAATCGGTAATATTTGAGTCTACCGGACTCTGGAGTTGAAGGACTTGGTTACTTCTCCCAGAGCGGTGGGAAACTGCTGCCTTTTATAAATCGCACTCCGCTGTTGCCAGCCCCCGTGTTAGCCCTACTCTATGACTGCTATGATACCACATTTTCTGGTAGAACTCGTTTTCACCCTAGGAAGTTGAAATAACGTGTGGAGAAATACATGAGCTCCTTTGGGTAGCGAGTAACTTTTAGGGTAGGATTTTCACAAATATTTGCCCTGGGCATTGATATTCGTCCTCTATTTCAAGGAAATAATTAACTAGGAAGAGTTAGTTTGTGAGAAATCCTGACTCACACCTTATTTTGACCTCTTAGCGCGAAAACGAGTTTCACTAGAAAAAGCGGTATGAAAAATATGCTAGTACGATTCCGACTATCTATACACGCGCCTCGATGCGACGAGGACATAAAATTGACAAAAAGGACCTAGGATGCAGCTCTTGGAGCAAATTAGGAGTGTATACTTATATTCTCACCTAAATAGTCTTACTCAACCCGAAAATTGCCTATAAAGCGGAGAGGAGATACATATTGTGATTCGGAATTATTAGGTTGAGAGGTGCTTATTAAGCTAAGTGGGTGAAAAGAGCAGGGTCTCCAATTGTCAGGATACCCCACGGGCCCCCCCCGGCTGTCCCAAGAACTAAGAACAGATTAAGCTATCTTCAGAAATCCGTCTAGGTAGGGACAAGACGGCCATTTTTGACTCGGGCCACATGTTATCTAGGGTGAAATAGCACTTGTTGGGAGTAGGGATAGGACTATAGGAGAGGCAAAGGCCCAGTTTGGGGGAGGTGAAGAAGCGCGGAGGATCTTTTAAAATATGCTCCAATTTGCGTGAGAGGAATTGTAAAGACTTTGCGCAACTTCAACTCGCTGTATCATTATTACTCGTTATCAACCAAAAGCCAGGGTCAAATGGCCGAACATATATACAGAACCTCAGTGATTTCATCCTTAGTGAGAAGTAATCTGTTTCTTTTCTTCATAACGCATCATGAGTTCCGATCAAGTATACGCCTCCAAACTTAAAGAATATAAAGAAGCCTAGCCGATACGAAATAGCCGCCCAATAATCAAGACCCATCACCACACAAGGTATTATACAACCCAATACGACGAAATGATATAGGAAAGGAAAGCATGCAACAAAGCCATTGTTTGAGGACAATGGAAGACGATGACAAGAAATTCACCAGGACCACCAGGGGTGATGGTTCATGATTCCAACCCTGACTATATCTATTCAGAAAACTGGTCAAACAAGTAGAATGAATGGGCCGGGTAGAATTCCGAAGTTAAAATCCGTGAATACACCTTTTGCTCTGAGATGAATCTTCTAGCCTTGTCTGCTGCGTGAGTGAAGAACAATTTTAGGTGGGTTTCACAATCTAATAGTGCATTTCGGGGGTAAGTTAGTAACTATATGCCCAAGGCTATATGAGGGTGAAGCACATATTGAGGGGAGTAGAATATGGTGAGCCTAAGTTAAGTAGGTTCACAATCAGAACCCAAAATCCAAGAAAAAGATAAAAGTAGCCTAGTCAAATAAGAGCCACATTTTAGTCGCAAAATATCAAGGACTGCTGGAGAGCGCATGGCCCTGAAGCTAGTTGTCGGAGTCCATGGTACTGTAAGGATATTCTGGCCGGGGTGCCCGTCTGGACTTGGGCTGTCGAGGGGAGGATATCTGTTCATCCAAAAATGATAGACTCCGGGTCATGCCTAACCCTACCCTACTTGCAAGACAGGAAACCTATACCGAAGAGAAAATAGAGGCGAAGTGTGGTAAAGATGCAGAAGCAGTGGGGAATATAGCTTGGTAGTATTGTTTCAAGAAGGGATGTGAACGAGAGAAGGAGCGAAGTGCAAGCGGTAGAAGTTACATTTTCATAACTGAGGTAGGTCAAGACTAGCCTAGGGCAATCCTGCTAGTAGCTTCAGGGCAAAAAATGGCATCTTGCAGTGGTAAATTCCAGGTAAATATCTCAAAGGCCGGTGGGTGTCAGTATTGGATTAAATGGAGAGTCTATCCTTACTTTACATCGCATATGCCACGGGTGATCTGGCCTTTCGAACCGTTAACCTCCCCTCAGACAGCTTGTTCCACTGCCCCTTAATCACAGCCACTACTATAATCACATCCACCACCACTATAACCAGATCCCCCCACATCAGATCCTGATCCTCCCCCGCTGGATCCCCATCCCCCTCCACTAGATCCCCATCCTCCTCCATCAGAGGTATTATTCGCCGCATCAGATCCCCATCCTGTTTCATAGGAGCTATGTTTTGCCACATTAGGTTCCCCTTCCGCTCCATCAGAGTTATGCTTTGCCATATCAGGCCTAGGTTCCACAGAGCTTTCCGGCATGTTGGCTCCAAATGAACATTGGTCTTCAATAACGTTGATGGAAAAGTCATCAGAAGCCCCCAGGGTGCCGACATGATTGTCTGATCTGCGGGCACGTTTCCGCTATTCAAAAGCTCATTAGTTGCTACTTTAGTTATCATTTGCAAGATAACATACCAAGCGTTCTGCCTCTTGTGGAGTCAAATTGTTTATGGGCTTGGCATCGTCCGTTGCTTTAGACATTGTACGAACGTTCGCTAGGCGATTGAGCTCGAGAGTTGGAAATCTATAGCGGGGAGGTTGTTTGGCAGCAAGAAGAAAGGTCACATGGGCCTGCTTGGTAAAGAAACGAGACATAGCTGTATCATGGAATTTTCTCGGTTGGTTGGTAGGTTGTGAACTGCTGTGATGGCCAGTCCGCGCTATTGTAGTCTACCACTGGAGCTGAACGACTTTGTTGCTTTTCCCAGAGCGCGCGCTGGGAAACTCTTGCCTTTTATGCACCCTACTCGGTAGTGGCCAAGCCTCTCGTTAGCCCTACTCGATGACTGCTACGGGAAAATACACCAGTATGATTCCAGCCGCCTATAGGAAACACCTTGATTGATGCGATGCAACGGGGGCACCTGGGCATAAAATTGATTCTGAGGGCCCGTTTACCTATG
The DNA here is from genome assembly GCA_003070745.1 of Tuber borchii. Classification (NCBI taxonomy): domain Eukaryota; kingdom Fungi; phylum Ascomycota; class Pezizomycetes; order Pezizales; family Tuberaceae; genus Tuber; species Tuber borchii. The sequence continues at coordinate 28,667 of NESQ01000282.1, read as the reverse complement.
GAGGGCCGTCTAGCAACCAGAGACACCACCGACCGTTAAAAGAAGTCAGTTAGGTAAACGGGCTTTAAGCTATATACTAGACAGTATATTAGCTAAACATGCAACTATTCTGTTTTGTTTGCACACCTTCAATTATCCGTCTATTTCTAAAAATTCAATTTATAAAAAGTGGTCGAGTAGATGTTGCGTCTCAACCGTTATCTGATAAACGGCACGAAAGTGTTTGACCAACCTTCCATGGTCCTAGATTCTTGTACCTAGACTGTCAAAAAGTTACGCTGCCTACTCTAGGAAAACGTCATCTACTATGCCGCACGCTGCCCAACTTTCAAACCTCGCTGAAGGGTCAGCATCGTTTCAGGCTGTTAGACGGACGTTTATAGGTAAACGGTCCCTAAATCGGAACTGGTAGATGTTCCAACCATGACAATAGAGCGGCTCTTTTTTTTTGTTTAATTTTATTCAGGTCAAAACGTTAATTGCATCTTTTTTTCTAGCTTGCATTATGCCCAGGCGTTCCCCACTGCACCAATCGAAGTGTTTTGGATAGATGACCAGAACTAGATGTGCAAATCATGTATTTCCGGGCTTTCCAGCATTCTATAGAAACCAAAATTCTGAATAGATTTCGGTGGAAATCGCCTGTAAAATTAATTTTTCCCCTTAAGACCACCCTTTCTAATCCTTTCTATTGGATTCTAGAAAAGTGTACTTGTGAGGTCATTTTGACCGTTCGCACCTATTTTCAGCAAACGGTAGGACGGCAACCGAACACCAAATCCTCCCCCCCAACGGCGCTGTCGGATGCAACGGCGCCACCCTCCAATTCCCTACACGAACGGTCCGTTCAGCCGCTAACCGAACGCATCCCAAGCCGCTCCCCTCGTGACGCTTCGGCCACACGGCAACCATATGCCCCAGAGCGATCCCTAGTATCCCGATAATGCGGTACTGAAACGATAACTTTCGTCCGGGAGAGTAGTAACCTCCAGAGAGAGATAAAATAAAAGAGGAAAATAAGACGAAGAAGGAAGTGAAAATGATATCACGATCAGGAAAAGAAAACAGTACCGATAATGGGCAATCGCCGCTCACATCGCTGGTAGCGTTTAAGAAGTCGATGATGATAATACCATAAAAGCTTGAATAATTGGACGGTGTGCTATGTCGTTGGGCTTTCCTCTCTCAGTAAGGTCAAGAAATTTTTTTTTTTTTTTTCTTCTGTCTCTGGAGGGGAAAGGGGCTGTGTTTTTGCTGTGTTTTTTGCCCCCTTTCTAGAGAAGGGAATTCTGGACTAGCACACCACCCAATTATTCAGGTTTTTACGGTAAAGCAAACTAGATGATAAAGAAGTACAGTCGCACCTCGTTGTAAGGAACCTCTTTGTACGGGAAAATTTGCTATTCCGAAACCAGGGCTTGTGAGCTCAAAGACCCCATACTAAATCTCTCGCTATAATGAAATACATAGTGAAGGATACTATATAACGAATCTGTAAAGAAATATTTGATTTTAACCCCTCTGTCCATATACAAACTCATTTTGTTATAAGGAAAAAGGGACTGACTAAAGGAGCAGGTTTCCATAAACTTGGCTGAACCCGCTATTGTGATCATACTAGGATAGATAAATGTTCAACTCCTGAGAGCGCTCCGGGTGCGAATACTAGTGAGTGTCCGATTGTAAAATTTTGAAGCTGCTCCTCCTCATCTGTGGTTTCGCTTCCAGCAAAATCCTCCACCTCCAAGCCCTTCTCGGAAAAGACAATTTCTTTTCCTTTCCCTTTGGGGTCTTCTCTTTAGACTTCTTTCTTGTTCCCCATCTTCTACATACTACTGCAGTTATTGTATTTTTCTCGGAGCCCTTCACTCTTTACTTACTAAGTAATGCTAACATTTTCTGGCTTCCCACAATATTCGCTGTAATGGAATCTCGTTATAACGAAAAGAAAAATCTGAACTCTTGGCTTTCGTTATAACGAGGTGCGACTGTAGATAACTATTGATCATGCACAGGAAAGCAGGGTCATCTATGCACGCATTGTTGTTCCCGTCTCCCTTGCTTCTCCTTCTTCCCTAACCTCAGGATCCAAGCCAGCTATTAGTAATCTATCGCAATTGCCACACTGTACCCACCGCTCCACTATAACTGGCTAGCTCTCCAGCTTGTCTGCTTAGTAAATAAACAACAAGAACCTTAATAAATAGAAGGCCTGGCCGATTTATCACCCCACAGTCCCTGTTAAATGTAGTGTTCGTTACGGGGAGGGTTTTGTACTCAGAGGCTCTGCCCCAGCTGCTTATGTAAGCAAACTCCATGCTTTGGCTCGCTTCAGGTGGTTTTTACTCACAATATCTACCCATATAATACTTGACCCACCATAGAGGCCCTGCTGAGAGAGCAGTTAATTGAAATGATGGGCTGGAGTAATGGCTATAACTAGATAAGGACCATGTAGGGGCAGTTGAAGTGCAGCACTTGATGGATTCTCGTCACTCCACGGACTGCTAACGTAAGCGAACTCGGTGCTTTGGCCCCTACTCGCTTAGGATTATTTTTTTGCACTCGATGCCTACATGAAGGACTACTGGGTAGCACGAAGGCCTGAGGCTAGTTGTCAGAATGTACGGTACCGTACGGAACACCCGAGCAGCCCGTCCAGGCTTTGGTTGTCCAATAATGGACTACGGCTCATGCCCCATCCCATTCTACTTACAAGACGGATAGCCTAGGTCGCCCGGAACACAGGCGAAGTGTGATAGATTTGGCCTTGGTAATGATCCGGAAGTGGTACGAGTATCCAGAGGAATAAGGGCAGGCGGGGAATTGCAGAGATAGGTGTCGGTATCTATGAAAGGATCAGGATCTGTTATTTTTGTTTGACTAATCACTTACAGTATCATTCCCATTAGTTTAGTTTTCAGAGGAGTGTGAAAGAGCGAACGGGCGAAATGCAGTAGTAAAAGTTATATTTTAATATACTTCCTCCAAATTGCCCAAGTTCTAAGTGAATTCTCTCACTCTATCGCGTACTAATATGCGACCCTGATTTCCCACTTTGGTTGTAATTAAAGTCAGGGTTCCAAATGGTCCGTGGAAAACTGAACTGGACCAGCTAGTCTGGTAAAGAGTCAGAATTGGTCCGACCACGCCCGCCAAGTAATAGGATATGCAGGGCCCATTGACAGAATTAGCATCCAGTTTTGCATTTTACTATTCTTATCACATTATATTAATTTCCAGTAAAACATTTCTTATATAAACTCATTGTTTCCATCGATTATACAGTAGAATCTCAGGAGAGCCGGCGTGGTGATAGTGCTTCGCTTGGATAGTGAAAATAGAATCACGAATATCAATTTTTTGTTTCCGATAACCAAGCGAATGATATTACATGACTATGCAATCTTTTATAAAGACAGATTTGGGACCAATCTAGACCGGATCAAACCACCTGAGTTAGTCAAGTCTAGTCATTGATATCAATCTGGAGTGAGAAGTCTGATCCTGCCTCCAAGACTTAACCGGTCAGACTGTTCGGAACCCTGGTCCGGGGCATCCCCAATAGTGGGAACTAAAGTACAAGGCTTGCAGATGCCCAAAAGCTGCTTGGACTTCCAAGCCTGGAGGGAGCCCCCAGACCTCGGGAAATGTGAGCCAAAAAAAATAGCATCCAGTCCCACCCGAACATAACTTCGCCGGGGAGTATATCTCAGGGTGTCTGCACTCTCGCCAGGTCTACTGTTGGCACTAGGTCGCACGCTTTCAATAATCATTCAAGTAGTGAAAAATAAAACTGATGTAGGATAAGGTGTCAATTTGCTGATTCACTGCCGTCAGATAATATACAAGGAACAATTTGCAATTGGAATAAAAGCGCAAAGCAACTCTGAGTGGTACCGCTTGACACAGGGAGTGGAGATACAGTTTGTGAATAAAAGCAAGATACCCTTTTCGTGTCCCTTTGGTTAATTGTCAACCCCTTATGAGACAGGTGAAAGTAAGTCACAACTGACTTGGGGGAATGCACCTAGAAACCTCTTCCCAAAAAGGGAAAACTCTTGAGGGAAATGTGTAGCGAAACGTACTCTAATTTGGCAGGTTTAGTATCAAATTTATGGGAAGTACACATGTATATCATATATGCACCTAATGTTCCCCAGACTGTACCCTTAGGACCTTTGACAAAGCAGGCACGCCGCTGAGTAGCACATTTATTTGCCGCAATATCAGACCTAAGTTCAAACCCGTTTTCAGTATGTTAGCTCTCATTCAAGGATCCCTGTCTCTAATGGCTTGGACAACCCGTACCTAAGAGTGCGGACCTCCTAGTGAGAATTGGTATCTTTAATCATTTCCACATTGTATAACAAACATAGGATAAATACCGCGAAAAAACGATCTTCCATTCCGTAAACATAATCCCACTATTCCAAAGGCTAGTTGCTAATTCAGTCACAACTATCTGGAAAACTAACCAAGAGCTCTCTAGTACGCAAACCCGACTGTCCTCTGGGTTTGGCGGTCGCAGGGGCTTCCAAGTTTTCCACTCCTTTGGAAACTATGCGAAAACGTTGCAGGGCAATCAAGCTTGTAAGTTGGAAATCTGCAATGAGGAGGTTGTTTTAGAGCAAGATGAGGGATCAAATTGATCAGTTTGGCAAAGAAACGAGGCATAGCTGTATCGGTAGAGCTTTCCTGATTGACTTGTGAGCTTGAATTGTTGTGGTGGCCAATCGGTACTATGGTTTTCTACCAAGAATCTGAGTTGAAAGACTTCGTTACTTGTCCTAGAGTGCTGGGGAACTCCTACCTTTTATACATCCGACTTAGCAGTGGCCAAGATTCAAGTTAGCCCATATCATGCGGCATTGAAAAAATCTTCTGACATGTGCAAATATTTTGCTGTGTGTTTCTAGCATTCTGTAGAAACGAAACTAGAGGATAGAATTCTATGGAAGTTATGTGCGGTCAGTACTCCATTAAAGCATTTCTTTTCTCTTAAGGCCTCCTTTCTGACACTATCTACTCTCTTCTGGTTTCTCTTGGATATAATATTTGTGAGGTCGTGATGTTCCGAATCCATACGGCTATTGTGTGCTATCGAAACAGTGTTCCAGTGGGTTTGAGGCCCTGATGAGGACCTATGGGGAATACTTCCAAGCGCTGCCCACGGGACTGGACCCTTTATAGTCCGGCTGGGGCAGTTGAAGTGCGGGACAGCCTGTGGGGGACGGCAGGAGAAGGTGACAGTTATGTCCAATGGCGTGTTATTACTTGTTCGGGGGTGTAATATTAGAACTCGTCAAAGTGCAGCAAGGAAATATTTGATTGACCAGCACTCTGTAGGTAGGAGAATACAAAGATTATGATAAGGTGAGTTCGGGAAATTTGGACTGTCGGAATATTTCATCTGTTGAGCTCTGTGCTTTGTTTAATTTCTAGTTTTCCCACTACTTCTGTTTCCTCTGTACTTTTAAAATATTTCATGATAACGGCTCAATAACTGTCAAACAAATGTTGTGGAATTTTTCGTTTGTTGGCTTTCTTCGTTCTTTGTCTTCCCCATTCAGCTGTTCAGGGATCAGGTGCGATATCATTCTATTCAAATATTTAGCCACTTGGTTTACATCAACTAAGGCCTCTGCTCAGCTGGCTCCCACCCCCGCTGTCCTCGTTGAACAGCTTTGGTAACCGCCCAAGTTTTAGTTTATAATATTACAGACACTAGACAAAGTCTTGGTGATGCTGAGTAAGCGCTGAGTCAGCCATGTTTTGAAAATATACCACACCTACCTCCAACACATGTGGAAGAGTAACATGAGTCTACCTCCAGTACTTCAAGAAATTGCTGATGATGTTGGGGACCCCGTCTCTGTGGAAGACAATTTGAGTGTTCATACCGCCAATGATACACTCGAACGGTTTGATGAAAAAATATTGATCTTGTAGATTATCCTCAGCTTTCCCCAGACCTCTGCCCGATCAAACATGCCTGGGTGGAGATCAAGCCTGAACGACACCTCAACCAACTGCATCCCGGTGTCTTGGATACCCCCGGCGGCCCAGACAAGATTTGTGCACGCCTCGCTAATGTCCTTCCTCTTATATGAAAGACTATTACCGATAGCTTATTTGAGAAGCTCTGACATTCTATGCCTTCATGAGTAGCAGTGGTTATTGATGCAAAGGGCTGGTATACTCTATACTCTATACAAGCTATATAGATAGACTCTGGCTCTGGCTACGTTTTTTTTAATATTTAATTTGTAATCACATTGTATAGTTGAATTTCATCAGATCTTTCTCAATGGGTGGGCACGGACATTGTGTCAGATTGCGCCATCACCAAGGCTTTTGTCTAGTGTCTGTATAACATTTAAAAAAAAAGTTTAAATAAATGGTGAGAGCGTCAATTAATCTCGAAAAGACACTAGGAGTGGCTAAAACACAGTCTAACAAAGTCTTTTTAGTTCAAGGAACCTCATGCCATAAAGCTGTAGTTTCCCATACTCCGTCCGGTCTTACCTTTCCCGGACATAATCCGTCCTAGCGCCCCGGAAAATACGGACACAGGGTATGGTCCGTCCCACCCTTCCCTAGAGATGGACGGACTAGACGGTTGGGAGCACTGCATCGAAATTGGGTGGGTGAAATGAATTTTGTCAGTATGCAATATCGGCCTATTTAGGAAATGTTACAATATTATGGGTCTTACTCAGTTCTTTATTGCGCACCATCCCGGATCTCTTGTTCAAATAACGAGGTTTCGTAGTTCGCCTCTGAAATCTTCTCACTTTCACTCTGTGAAGTCTAGGAATGATTCTCTTGTTCAGTGTTCCTCCCCATAACATGAAAGACCAGACATTGCTCCTAGAGAAATAGAGCTGAAGCTCTCTACCCACCGGAGCAATTGAGATTGGCCATCCGCTCGCCCAGACACTACTAGTTTGCCGGAATAGCGGGTGCGCTAGGGGATTACCCGAAGCTGGTGTGGCAATGGCTAGAGAGCAAGTACCTGCAGACCTCCTAGTGACCGATCATGATTACTCTCGTCTTGGCGATTTCCCTGGGTATAACTTATGTATATACTGATATAATATACTGTACAGAGCAGAACTATAACGTATAAATCCGCAGATTCTATATCTACTGGGCTCCACTATTGTGATCTGATATTCTAGCCCCCATCGCTCATGGCTATAGGGGTTAAAAGACATAGCGTGCAGTGATTGGAGGAAATCGCGAGTGTGCGCTTATATTCTCACCTGAATAGTCCTACCCAACCCCATAATTGTCTATAATAGAGATGGGACATATATTGTGACCCCGAATAATTAACCCAAACTGTGTCCTAAGTCAAATAATATGGTGATCTGTCAAGAGTACCTTTAGATCCTTATTCTTTCAGCACCGCCACCGGTGTCCAATTCCTAACTACAGAAGAAAGCCATTCTGTATCTTCCAAAGTCTCTTTCTTCCGCATCTCTCACCCTCTTTTTCCTTCCACACCACACTTCCAAACTTCTTCCAAAATCTTTCGTCCCTTAATCCCTTCCTTCTATTTCACTCGTCTCATCCTCTTACACGCTTTTCCTTTCTTCTACTGCAATCCTTAACCCTCCTAAACCATCCTTTGTTTCCCAATCGTTGTAGTGTGACATCCTCTGTGTTCCCATTTCTTAGTGTACCTTAGACCAAAACATCTAACACCTCCTAGTGCGATTCCTCAAACCTTCCAAACATCTCCGCTGAAGCTAACCTCTAGTACAAACAACCAGCGCTTCAACTTTCATATTCCGCAACGCTTTCCTAAAGATAACTCTCCTGATCCAAACATCTATTGTCGTAGTAGGTATCGTAGATGTGGAACCTTCATGTCATTTTCAACAGTTTATCTAGAGTAGGAAACATAACCTTTTGCCGCTCTAGCTACAATAATCTAAGGGCGTGAAAAATTGGTCATACTCTTTCGTGGGGTTTATAAGATAACGATTGAGACTAGTGATGGGCACGATCATGATCGATCATGATCTGATCGAGGGGACCCTATGATCGAATGATCAATCAAATGGGTGACCCTGATCGAACATGATCGATCATAGTCGATCATAGTAACTGCTCGAGCATGATCTAGTGATCGATCATGATTACTGCTCGAGTATGATCGAGTAATTGATTACAGCAACTCTACGCACATGATTAAGGTTGGCTAATTATTGTGCCTTTGCTATGACTATTATTCCTGTCCCCTTATAGAGTATTCTTGACCTACATAAATTATATTGAATATATTTAGCATTAAATTTGGGAGAGTGATCGATTATGATCGAGCAGTACCATGATCGACGAAATCGATCAGATCATGCTTGCAATGATCGATCATGATCTGATCGTGCCCATCACTAATTGAGACTCGGCCATCTACTTGGTCGCCTATTACGGTCGCATTTTTAGAAATAGACAGTGTTCAAAACCGTCCGGGGCGTCCTAAGGGCAGGACAGCCGTCTTTGGGCAGGACGGCGGGCCCTACAGGGTGAGACATGTTAGTGCAGGGCAGGGGTATGAACGATGGGGGACGGCAGGGGACTGTTGAAGACGCCCGGGGATGGTGAAGGACCGCGGGGGACGGTGGGGGACGCCCGGGGACGACGAGAGTGATGTCTCATGATGCAACAATGAATCATTCGGAGGTGCCCAATTTGAACTCTAGCTAGTACCGGGGTGAAATGATGGGTTCAGCGATACTGTGAGTGAATAGTGGCAAATAGGACATGATATGCCATGTTCGGAATAAGGCAAACCCTAAGGATACTTCAAAGGCTCTGGGGGTTTACATCCGTGTACAAGTTTAAATGCATGATTTGGATTCCTATAATGAATAACTAAAGTGATGGGCAGGATGAAAGTGATATTGCTATTTACAAGCTCTCCTTTGTTTTATTTCCTTTGACGATAATTGTCACTTACGCTTGTTTACCTTCACACTCACTCCGGGATTGTAATGCCGTTTGGTGGCCGTAAACCTGGATAGGCGGTGTCTCCATTAGTTATGAATAAATATTATTGAATCCCGGAAATCTAAGTCAATCAGAACCCCTGTACATCAAAGCGTTATTTGTAAAAGATCACTCGATTATTAGCTAGGGGCGGTGAAGAAAGGCTGAGATGGTGGGAGATGGTAGGAAAAGGGGGACGGCAGGGCATAGGTGAGAACGGTTGGGGACGGTTGGGGACGGCGGGGCATGGGTGAGGACGGCGGGGGACTGTGGAGGACGGCCGGGGACGGCAAGAGCAATGTCTCATGATGAAACAAGGATTGGTTCGGAGGTCCAAGCGCAAGGACTATAGTCCCCTATAGTCCGTCCGGTCCTTACCCTCCCGGGCGTAGTCCGTCCTAGCCCCCCTAAAAAGACGGACGCTCGTAGCCCGTCCCGTCCGAACCCAAAGACGGACGGACTGGACGGTTGCGAACACTGGAAATAGAGAGACAGTTTAAGGTGTGTAAATACAACAGAATAGTCTCATGTTTGGCTAATATACAGTCTAGTATATAGCTTAAAGCTCAATTATCTAACTGACTTTCTTTGACGGTAATGGCCCTAGTTGCTAGACGGCCGTCACTAGGTAAGCGGGCCCTTAGTATCAAATTAATGGGAAGTATACATGTACATCATAAATACACCTAATGCTCCCCCGACTATACCATTAACTTTCTAACTAAGTCGTTTCGCTTTGTAGTTGCCCCGCTGAATTTCTGATTTAATTCCGGCAATATCAGACTTAAATTCAACACTGTTTCCAGCATTTTAGCTTTCATCCTAGAATACATGTCTCTAATAGCTCAGACAACACCGTACCCAAGAGCTCCTAACTCCTAGTAAGAATTAGTAGTTTTAATCAATTTCACATAATAGGGCGACAGAGGATAAATACCGGTAAAATACGATCTTCTATTCCGTAAATATATTCCCACTATTCCAAAGGCTAATTAGTTGCTACTTCACTCATCACTTGCTTGAAATCCTACCATGAGATCTCCAGTGCGCATAACCGACCGGGTTTAGCTGCCCCAGATGCTTCCAAGCTGTCCACTCCTTTGCACACCCTGAGAGACGTTGTAGGGCCATCGAACCTGTGAGTTGGAAATCTACAGCGAGGAGGTTGTTTCGCTGCAAGGCGAAAAGTCAAATGGGCCGGTTTGGTAAAGAAACGAGGTATAGCTGTATCAATAGGCTTTTCTCGGTTGGATTCTGAGTTAGAATTGTTCTGATGGGCAATCGGTACACTTGTTGTCTCCCCGGGGCGAGTGTCGAAAGACTTCGTTACATCTCCCAGAATGCCGGGAAACTCTTAGATTTTATACAGTACATCCGACTCAGCAGTGGCCAAGATTCAAGTTAGCCCTACAGTATCATGTGGCGTTGAAAAAATCTTCTGGCATGTGCAAATATTTTGCTGTGTGTTTCCAGCATCCTATGGAAACGAAACTAGAAGATAGAATTCGATGGAAGTTATGTGCGATCAGCCCCATTAAAGGATTCCCTCTCTCTTAAGACCTCCTTTCTGACGCTATCTACTCTGTTCTGGTTTCTCCTGGATATAATATTTGTGAGGTCGTGATATTCCGAATGTATACAGGGTTCCGAATTGCTGGCCGAGGACTGGACTAGACTAGTTAGAGTCTATTAGACCAGTCAAAATTGAGTCTAGCCTAATGGCTGAAATTAGACCGACTGGACAGTCGTAGTTGCTGGAACTGACTGGACCTGGCTCAGTCGGATTGGGTGGACTGGGTAAAAACCGGGTGATAGAAGGTGCATCGCCTTGTGACATATCTGCATAACCGCAACAGCAAAATCGCGAAAACCGCAGCTGAGAATCGAAATCAAACGCCAAGTCTTTGATCACTAACACAGCTGTGGGGAAGTTCTCTCTGATTCACACTCACCCCCTATCGTACTTGTTAAGATTCGTTCGGTTACTATGATACTCGCTAAGGCAAGAATGCAATCTTTATTGAGAAACTAAAACGAGATAAAGAAATGAAAAGAACAGTTAAGGAAAGATGTGCAAAGGACTAAGAAAGACAACACGGTTGCTCAAGTACAGTCCTGACTGACAGATCTGTCAGGTGCCTTGGTGTACGTCATCTACCCCACAAACACAACACTATATACGCATGTAGGTAGTATCCTCTATCACAGAGGTCTCACATCTCCCCGACGCCATCAGTTCACACTCGTGGTATTTTCTAACAGTACACCACCGACTAATTAATAAATAACTCAGTGCTCTATTTACATCTAGGTCGTTCAGGGTACAGTAGTTGAATCTCTAAACATAGGATATGAGTAGCAGAGTGGTAGACGATCAATGGAGAATTCACACAGAACTTAGACACTCCGCTCACGCTCATCGTTACTCTAACCAAAATCAAAGCTCGCGGTAGAGCTAGGTAGATAAGTAAAACATAAGTATCACGCCCTGATCCTTCCATCTATATTCCCACACCTATCTCGCTATTTCCCTCCATACCCTTGTTCCTCCGTAGACTCCTGTGATAAACAAAGGAAAGACATGTTGGTCTAATATCATTCTTAAACTGTTAAACAATCTATCTAGTGAGGGGCACGATCATGCTCAAGCGTAGTCGCGCCCACCACTAGTCTGATCCTACATTTCCCGGGCATAGTCAGTCTTAGCACCCCCGAAAATACGAACACAAGGTGTAGCTCATCCCACCCCACCTCACAGATGGACGGACCAGATGATTGGGAGCACTGCATCAAAATTTGGTGTGTGAAATGAATTTTTTCAATGCGCAATATCAGAGCATTTGGGAAATGTTACATATTATGGATCTTACTCAGTTCTTTATTGCGCACCATCCCGGATCTCTTGTTCAAATAGCGAGGTTCCTAGCTAGTTCGCCTTTGACATCTTCTCACTTTCACTCTATGAAGGCTAGGAATTGATTCCCTTATTCAGTGTTCCTCCGCATAACATGAAAGACTAGGCATTGCATCCAGAGGAATAGAGCTGAAGCTCTCTATCCGCCGGAAACAATTGATATTGCCCACCGGTTCGCCAAGACACTACTACTAGTGTTCTGGAGTAGCGGGTGCTAGAGGATTACCGGAAGCTGTTCTTGTTCGTGCCTAACGAAAGCACTGAAGAAGGAGTGAACAAAAGTGGGATCACGAAAGACTCTGAGTGAGAAACAAGTGTGGGAATGAAGGATCGATACGTTCTCTAACTCTCTCGTTCTTCCCATACTAGCTAAGAACAAACTAGGAGATATATATCTCCGTCAACAACAACAAACTAACATGCAGGAAACTAAACGAACTCTAAAGAAACACATGAAGCTAACAAAAGAAAACTCCTGCAATCTGGAACCTTCCCATGATCTATCACGATCCATGAAACCTCAAACTCAACAATGCTAATGCGCAAACTTCTGTATACCCAGGAAATAAAAGAAACCATAAAACCAATACCCTATGCCAACCGGCATAGGATGTGAAAAGAACAAAGCCTCTACTAGGTGCAAAACCGTAGGAAACCACAAAGAGACATGCCCTGTATCCTTCAGTCACCTAACCACATACCCGTAAACCTGCATGACTGCAACCCTTCATGACCGCAAACCTGCATAACCCCATGCCCTATAGGCCACCATCCAACAGTTCTGCCAATGGCCAGAGAGCAAGCATCTGTAGACTCCCTAGTGACCGTTCATGATTACTCTCGTCTTGGCGATTTTTCTGGGTATTACTTGTGTATATATAGAGCAGAACTATAACGTATAAATCAGCAGATTCTATATCTACAGGGCTCCACTTTTGTGATCTGATATCTTAACCCCCATCGTTGATGGCCATGGTGGTTAAAAAGCCATAGCGTGCCGTGATTGGAGCAAATCAGGTTTGTGCGCTTATATTCTCACCGAAATAGCCCACCCAACCCCATAATTTGTCTCTGTATTCCACGTAACCCTGCAAAACGGGTAAGAAAGGAATGTCCGGGGATGATTTTTGTGGCGCAAAGGGTTACCCGGCGCCGTGAGGGTGGTTGGAAAATAAATAGGTACCATAACTCTTATATTCTTTGAAGTGCGTGTATAGTGGTAGGAGGCTGGGGAATTGTTGGTGATATCATATAGGTCATGCGATAACCCAGCGCACAGATGGAGAGGAAAGATGAAGAAAAGGAAGAAAAGGAAGAAGAGCTGAGAAAAGAAGCAAACTTGAAAGGACAATCTAACAAGCAACATTAGAATTTTGGCTTATTCTATGATACAGTACCTGGATGAACGTGTGATGCACACAGGTGACCACTCGTTGTCAATAATAGAGGTGGGACACATATTGTGATCCTACGCAAATAGCGCAAATGGTGTCCTAAGGGATAAAACAGTGTTTTCCGGGGTAGATAACTATAGGCAATGACTGGGTATGATATACACAGCTGGGGGAGATGAAGGAGAGCCAACCTGGATGGCCAGAGATGATACGAGTGATATTCTTTGATGTCGGCTCTAACTATGTAAGAACTCAAATGACCAGTGTTTGTGATAGAATGTTAGAGTTGACTCTCTTAGTAAAGTCTCATGTATTTTACCTAGTCATGGGTCATACTCTAGTAATGGGTCACTATTGTGACATTAGCAAAAGTATGAAAATCAATCACCACCAACTCATATTGTTTATGAAGAAGCTAATTTCTCCAAGGTTAAATGCCCTGTAGTTAGTAATAATGTATATGAAAAAAAAATTAGCTAAATAATCTAAACTGCACTATTGAAGTCCCAAAGTGATAATCTATGATTCAATTACTATTTGTAGGATAATTCTAACTTAGAATTAGTATTTCCTTGATCTTTCATCATAGAGAGTATTTAGAATAGGGTGTTAATAAGCTTCAGGTGTCAGAAATGGAAATTTCCTTCTACCAAATGTGAGCTATTTATTTAAATACTTGGCAACTTGAGATAATTCATATTAATTAAAGTATTGAACTTATTGACACTTATCTTATTAATATATTACACCTAAGATACAAAGATTGGTATATTACTATAATGACATCCTCTCCTTTATGTGGATGTATTGGTATATAGATTGGACTCCTATTACTTCCTTGGTCTTGATTTCCATAGAGCTTATTTATAATTATTTGTACAAGTTCATTTAAGCTATTTATTACAACTTCAGGGGCTCAATTGCTGGAATATTGCCTCCCCTTGAATTTAATAGGTGGAAAAGATAGTATAAGATATTCAATATGTCTTTTACCTGATTTATACTTCGTTAATACTCTCTGAAATTATCTTTTTCTATATATATTTAGTTTGTATATACTTTCTCTCTCTAATATCTTAGTTTGTAATAGCGTTCATTATGGGGCGGGGCAGGGCAGGTTTTGCCCTCAGAGGCCCCGCTGTTACACGACCTGAGGGGCGTATTTTCTGCCATCTCCCCGCCCCGCCGCCTTCCCGGGCACAACCCCACTCATTCCCTGGCCGGGCCCCCGTTTTTCACCACCAAAATTTTACAGGAGACTGTCAGGGGCATGGGTGGGGCGGGGCCCTGGCCCCGGGTAGGTGAGAGGAAAGGCGAAAAATATGCCCTGCCCCGGGCTGGTAAGCGGGCCAGGGTGGGGAATTTCGCCGGGGACCCATGTGTTTTGGGACCCCGGAGGCCCCATAATGAACGCTAGTTTTCAACTACACACATGATCACTATCTATCAACTCATTATGTTAAACACTTATAACAGAGAGTATATCCTACTAATAGACAAAAACCTTGCTAATTTCTTTTTTTAAACAAAAGTTATACCAATAACTGGAATTTATTTATTATGTAGGAGATTTCAGCACATAGGCTTATAAATATCAAGATATATATAATAGAGAGATATAAATGAGTGCAAAGTACTAGCCTTTGAATCTGCCTATCAGCTTTATACAAAAATGGGTAAAGAATTATATATTACTAGAAAAAGACTATGCAAGGGTATTTTGTATATATCAACAGGTTTAAAGGTCAGGAATAGACACTAAAGTATTGTACAATATCTATGAAGTCAATAGAAACAAATATTCAATACTTTAAAGTAGTTAAAGTAGAATAAATTGTGTAAATAAGCTATTATATATGCTTATAAATAAGGCTTACAGAAATCAAGATCAAGGAAGCAATAGGAGTCCAACCTATATTCTAATACATCCCGATAAAGAAGCAGATTTCAATGTAGTAGTATACTGAGCTTTGTATCCCAGGATCAAGATGATAATAAGATAAATATCAATCATTCCAACATCTTCATTAATATCAAGTATCTCAAGTTACCACCTATTTAGACCAATAGCTCACATTTTATACAAGGAAGTTTCTGTTTCTGACACCTGGTACTTATCAACAACCTATTCTAAGTACTGTCTATCAGCAAAGATCAAGGAAAAACAAATTTTAAGTTTAGATTATCCTACAAATAGTAATTGTATCATAGATTATCACTCTTAGGCTTCAATAGTGTAGTTTAAATTATTTTGCTAATCTTTTTTTTAATATACATTATTACAAACTACAAGGCTTTTAGCCTAGGAGAAATTAGCTTCTTCATAGAAAATATGAGTTGGTGGTGGTTGATTTTCATACTTTTTCTATTGTCATAGTAGTGACCCATTACTAGGGTGTGACCCATAACTAGGTAAAATACGTTAGTATTTCTTTCTTTTTTTTGTCCCATGTGGCAGATTTTTAGAATAAGATATTAGGGGGACCTAGGATAAAGATCGTTTAGAGTTCTTACGGTATTTCTATTCTACAAGCTAGTCAAAGTATCACGAATTGTGTTATCCAAAGCAAGCAAAATGAGAGCTTTTACCGTGGATTCTTGGTTAAAAAGGAGAAGAGGGGTTCCTAAGGGAAAAAGAAGATGGGGAAGGAAGCGAGGCACTATTTAGGGAAGCAAACATAAGGAAACCATCGGAGTGCGGGAATGCATAATGGGCAGACACAAAATAGCGCAGTAGAGGTATCTAGCAAATACAAAAATGAATGAAACGGTTGATTTTGGCAATGACCCGGAAGTGGTGAAGAAACTAGCTCGGTGGTTCAGCAGTAGTTAGGAATGTGGGAGAATCTGTTTAAATTTTAGTAGCGGACCCGCCCCAGGCCAGGGAAGAATAACCCCGGTTTACCGAAAGAAGACGTTAGACAACGTACTAGTATAAAGGAAAGGAAGCAACGAAGAAAATATATAGAGCCGGGGACAAGAAAGTGGGTGATCCGAGCACAATTAAATTGGGATTGCGCAATAGGGCTGATTCCCAAATGGAGTAGTGCAGTGGGCAGTTCATCCGCAGCTATTGTTGACCAACCAAGAAATGAAGGAACGAGTAAGTGAGGGAACGAGCAATCCAACAAACCAAAGAGCGAGTATGATGAAAGATCTCCCTAATACAAGTTCTTGCATCGTATACTATCTTTAGTAAACCTAATCGTAGGACACACCAGTTTTCTTTTTAAAATTAATGGCAAACATCAGTACCTGTATTAGTACTTTATACGTTTGGAATGCCTCTGTAATACCTGTCATTGGTAGGGTAAGGTGGTACGGGTAAGCGAACACCTTCTATTCATACCCCGCCAAGTCTCTCGGCATTCTGAAAATTCTAGTTAATCCCTAATTTATCAGTCATAACCTTGCAGGATATACGAGCACCAGAGGATTCTCCGGGAATTGCTGTACCTTTGCATCAGAACAATGAAGCCGTTTTCGGTTCTGCCGAGCGTCTTGCTAAGCATGCATTGTTACAGGAAGCGAAGGTGACCGGTAGGGCGGATCTACAGGGGGGCCTTGTGATGGCTTAGATAGCGATAGATAAGATGCCGTGGCACACGCGACTTTGCGCTCAAAAACGTGTCCGGGGTGTCCGTTGGGGAGGAGAGAGTGAGAAGTTAGCGCGCCGGTTATAGTTGCCTCCCGCCAATGTTCAATCTTCCGATGAGTAAGGTAACCTTGTTTCAAAGTTAGATTTTAACAGTTCGAGTGCAGATTCCCGTGCACCTCACGGATAGGCAGGTTGACTTGGGGTAACGGTTTTGCTGTTGCGATTTAACTCAAGAACGGACAAACCGTAGATGCAATTAAAGACAAAGCACGCACTGCCGGGCGCACCATATCCCCCACCGACCGAAAAAAAAAATTGAGGTGAAAGTGAAAACTACGGTATGGCAGAATATCGTTGGCGAAATTTTATGAGAACACTAAGAGGCTAATTGTGGCACACGACCCTCAGTGGCCTTTGGTAAATTACCGCTATTTCTCTCTGCCGGAGCCTCCAACTTGCCCTTGAGATACAGTCGCGGAATTATGATTTCCCGGGTAAATAGACTCTGAAATATGGTGGCGCGCGCCAAGCCGTGTTTCTTCGAGAGAACGAGGGACCGCACGACCGATCGAGCAGGAGCTCAATGCAGGCCGTGGGATGTTCGTTTGCAGCACGTGGACCTCGGAGATTGGCGAGATCTTCAATCTGCCGTCATACCTTTTGCTAACCCTCATACGATAGCTGCATTCAATCTCATCCAAACGCATCTATGATACCACGAATTGGCCGGCAAAGTTCTAGGATCACATCTCAGTCCCCTGGCAAGAGCAGTTTCCTAATCTTTTTTCTATTAACACCCCGGCAAGAACACTCAGGTCCCCCCGCGTGCAAAGGGCTCACACATCCGCTAACACCTTACCCCTATTACTCATTAGCCTTAAGCGCCAAGATCTGCACTATCCGCCGCGCTCGTGGAGAACATGGTTTCAGCGGTCGATCCCGCAACCAGAGAAGGCAGGTGCCTAGGGTGCCACAATCACTTCCTTCCCATTGGCTCGTTAGCGAACCTCGCCACAACGAGCGCAAAGTTAGGCACCCATTTTCAAGGCTGCCCAAGATTAATGGTGCTATTTTGTGTTTTTTCGTAGTTGAGCCTCAAGGGTGAGCCACTTTGAATACAACGGGAAAGCTCCGGGCGGAAACTTTCGCACGATTAATTTCGTATACTAGTGGCTTGATCGAAAACCTTATTTTTTAAGAGTAGAGGAGTGTGAGAGTATGATGGATTAAGCTTATTCTAATACCGTAGGCTATTTTGGTTTAGGAAGACTGTGATTGGGTTTAGTTGTGAGCAAATTGGTGGAACCCCAGAGTCGAGTATTTCGGGCAGCCGCCAAGGAAAGCTATCGGTAGAGAAGAACCTCCTGCCTAACCCGTACGCTTTTGGCAGAGTGGTGAGGATAACTATTTTGTACAACGAGTGGAGTTTTTGGGATTGCTGCGTTACGGCGAGAAAAAAAAACAACATACCAAGAGTCGCCAAGGGATTAGGAGTACGGTACTCGACCAGAGCATAGTCCCGCTACTTGGTGGGAAGACTACCGGCATGGAAGACGGGAGAGCAGTGTGCAGTAGGACAATCGCAAAGTATAAAAATACTTGCCCATCACCATAATGTTTGTAGCTGGCTATAATTCTTCCCATCATTGCCCTCCCTCTCCCCAGCCTGAACCCACTCCACCGATATCACGAACCCGCAAGAGAAAAAAAACGACACCAACAATGATAACCAACCTCCACACAGTTCTTCCCCTCCTAATCCTCACCACCACCACCCTCATCCCCCCAGCAACTGCCTCCACAATCCTAAAAAGGGAAGTCCGCCAACTCCCCGACTACCGCTCCCTAACCTCCTGCCAGAAGGTATGCATAGCCGGTACACCCGGCACCCTAACTGACAAAGTCTCCCTCTTCTACCTAACGAAGTGTGAAGCAAAAGCCTGTTTCTGCCCCCCACAAAACGAACCACAAATCGGACAGGACGCACAAAAGTGCCTGGAGACCGAGGGCAGCGGGGTATGCGCGACGGTAGAGGAGTACAACGGCCTAATGGCTTTCGTGGCAAAGTACTGCGGGTTCGAGTATGTCCGCGCCACTACGGGACTACTATTCCCACCTTCCGGGGGCGCTAGGACGACGAGTACACTGGGGGCCACAGCTACTCGTAGTTGTTGGGATAGTTCCGGGTACCCGGTATCCACGGCGGGTTGCAGTTCTAGTAGTACGTTTCTCTCCCCACCCCCATCTTCTCTTTAGGAAAGGTGTATATCGGGACTAATTGGCTTTAGTAATGACGGGAACTCGAACCTCATATCCCTACTCGACGTCTACTGATGCTTTCAACAGTAGTAGCACTATACCTACTGACCTTTTCGGAGACGGGAACCGGAAAGGCAAAGGCGGACTCGGCATGGGAACAATTATTGGGCTCGCGGTATTTGGCTTCTTCGTGTTTGTTATTATGAGCGGGTTTGGGTGCTATTTTGTATGTCCCTGTATTTTTGGCTGTTTATGTGGATTATGCCTGGCGCGTCGGCGGCGTCACTCAGATGAGTAGGGAGGTGGAGTTGTTAGGTTCTTTGTTGGTAGTTTATTAGGTGTACTAAGGGAGGAACTCCGGAGTATAACGGTTAGGATTTTGAATTGTATATGAGAGATAAATTTATGTTTCATGGGGAGTTTGCCTTTTTGCGTTGTCTTCGGGGGTGGTCAGGGGTGGTGAATGAGTGTGGAGTTGGTGGTGCCAACGATAGATACAGTAGGCAATCGAAACTTTTCCCGAAGATCAAAGGAGGAATGGGACGAAACAAGTACTTGTGATGAAGAATCTCGCGCGGAGAGGTGATTATTGCCGGGTTGTACACTCGCGTTTGAAAATTTCTCCTAACTCCGCTGGTAACTTCATGTATCTGGAGCTGCTCCTCGACTGGCGCCCATATACTACGCGAGCCACAACTACAAGAAGGTACCACTGTGGTTACGAGAACTTTTCAAACGCGAGTGTGGCGGTGAAAATGGCTATATGTCATTGATCATGTATCGGGGGTGAGAGGCCACAACCCGCCAAATCACAGAACAGCTGAACGAACGAGAAACGTCACGGTGAATCCTAAGCAGCCACGAACTTTGCCATACTTATCATGGCCCTCTGCTTACTTTATTAGTTGTTGTTTTCCCCGGCTCTCCGTATGGTCTTCGCTTATGAGTAGCCTGATCGGCTTAGCCAGAGACTTGAGCTCATGAAGATATCTATGAAATTTCATTGTCGGATATTGTCTTTGCCAAAATCCTTGTGGATATAGAGGATTGGTAGGGGGTAGGGTTGAGGTGGTTTGGCGAGGTGGGAGAAATGTAAAGAAGATATAGAATAGCATAAGTAAGTTACGAAGTGTACGGAGGCGGTACAAGAGGGGCGGAGTGGGGGGACGAAAGAAAAAGATAAGGGACGATAGTTCTCGGCGCTGGTGCGCTTGCCAGATATATGCTGGGGAAATGCAAGCGAGTTGGTTGCGAGTGACTGCTGGTGACGGAGCTCATGTGGATGGGAGCAAGTTGACGTCCAAGAAACTGATGTGACAAGCCTCACATGGTGACGGGGTAGTGTCCTTCCGGCTCCCATCGTTGAAGTATCGGCCCCAGAGACCATATGACTAGCTCTTCAGCTAACTTTCAAAAGTATTTGTTTTGCCCAGATTCATTGTCTGATTCAGGTTTCAATGTTTAGGTTCTGCGTAGCTAAAATTTGTACCGGTCCCCTCCTAGTAGGAAACGTATTTCTCGTATCCCTTGGGCGGTGTGAAACAGTAAAAGTCTGTTTCAGAGCGCTAAGGCCAGATTTGAAGGCTGCTTGCCATCCTTAGTGACGAAATCATATTTTTCTGTCATTATGATACTCAAATGACTCAGCATTCAAGGTCAGCATAAATTCTCTCCACACTAATATCATTCTATAACAAGATTAGCATGCTGGAACTGAATTTTACTGTTTCACACCGCCCAAGGGATAAGTAACTGATGTATTCAAATGCGTAAATGTCTAAGACACACAGTCAAACATCCCCGAAACCTAAACCCATCCGCATTGTGACCTTACTAGAGATATGAATGCCACCATTCAACAAGGCAGAATACACCCCTTGAATAATTCCAGAAAGTGCATAACCCTTCCCTAAACCCCTCTTACAGAAATACACCATCCCGTTCTCTTCGCAATCACCATAGCCAGAAAAAAATCATTAGGAACAGCTAACTAAACAAAAAGAAAAAAAAAGTTAAGATGCCACCCCAGACTCCCACCACCAACGACCGTGAAGTCTACGTCCTTCCCATTGGGCCTCCGGGCTCGAACCAGGCTGTGGTACTGCCTCCTACTTGGATGGTTCCGACAAAGCTTGTTCCGCCACCTATTCCCGGAGATGTGGTGGTTATCGAGGCGGTTCATCCGGATGAGAAGGGTGGAAAGAGGAAGAAGTGAGTTTAATATGGCGGCTAAAGGGTAGCGGCTCCCTATTTAGTGGCAGAGTGGTAGGTAGAGTTAGGAGTATCTTGATCATGGAGTGGGGGGGGGGTAGTTTGTTTAGTAGATTAGTTTTAATCCATTGTGGATTGTTCGAGGTAGTTCTGTTTGTGCTGCTCTCGGTGATTAGGATAGTGGAGTAGTGGGTTTCTGGAGAGGAGGTTTATTTCCGATACCCTGAACTAAATTCATCTTTGTCTCTCGTGGCCTAAGGGTTCGTTCTTTCAGTCGCTTGGTGTCGCTTGTTTTAGCATTCTTTCGCTTCCTTGAAATCTCACCACACTCGCTTATGTATGCCTCAACCAGCAATTGCAGAGCCTCACTGGTGGTCTTCAAATGCAGTTATACCTATTTGTTGCGGAAAATGATAAAAACAATCCCCATAAATAATTTTGATCTATTTAGTGCGGATCTCAGCTAAGAAGAGTCTTCCAAGCCAACACTAAGAGGATCTCTACCTGTTACCCGCTAAAGCAAGGAGGAAAGGCAGAAGAATGCAGAATTCGTATTGACATAGAGTTCACCAGATTGAGCGTCTGGTGGAATCTCTCTGAGATGCCTCGTCTGCCTGTCACAGCTTTATAGATTGGTTTGGGAGTTTGGTTTTATTCAGATTCGCATTTGTTGACTATGAACTATGGGTGGGTAGGTTACATATCGTATCATAAAGGCTTGCACGTCAGTCGGATGGCTCTTATGGACTGCTGTACCCTATACTTGTACGGTACGGACCGTACATTCCAGGTGTTTTACAGTAATCCCTGGGGTGGAGTCAGCCCGCGGGGCTCATCTAGCCCTTTAATGTGTTTGTATTTCCTTGGTGGGAAAATTATGCTGCAGTGTTTGCCACAAAAAAAACTACCGGCAGATAGAGTACTTGGGTGTGAGGCTAGGTGATCGGAAAAAAAGTGGTTGGTGCAACCAGTGGTTTTTCTGATCACATTTTGCTCTAGGCTGGTACTATTAACGTATTCCAGGCCACAGCACCCAGGATAGCGAGCCATCCATCCAAATACTAGCCACTATTTAAACCCGGACCAAGGCTCAGCCAATCACATTGCCGAAGCTTGAAGATGGCTCGCTGTGTCAGGCACTCGCTACACCGTGGAATGCGCTAGCCCCGCTTTTCTTCAGCTTTGCTCACAGGAAACTCCGCCATTTACTCTCCCTATTTCTCTATCGTTCTTACGCACAGCCAGAATTTTTAGACAAAGCATCATGGCCCAAATTACACGTACACAAACGATACAGTTCGGCAACAACAATACCCACTGCGGTAACACAATCAGGAGCTACAATACAACTGTTTATAAATCAGATGATGACGAGCAGATTATGCGTTGGCTCTCTCCACTAGAGACTAATGTAAGGCATCAAGGCCTACGCAACGAGCGGTTTGATGGTGTTGGGAACTGGCTATTGGAAACGAGCGAGTTTCGGGAGTGGAGGGAGAGTGAGGGTGCAGCCGATGGGGCCATCTTATTTTGCTTCGGGAATCCCGGAGTAGGCAAAACATACCTGAGGTGAGTAGGGGGGTGCTTTGAAAGAAGCGAATACTACTGATTGCGAGAAATACTAGTTCCCTAGTGATCGACAACCTGTGTGATGAGGCAAAGAAGGACGATTTCGCCGTTGCATGCTTATACTACGACTGCCTTGCTCAGCAAGAGCAGACGATCACGAACATGATGGGAGCAATTTTGAAGCAGTTAGTGGGCAGGGGGGGCATCCCGGAAAATGTGCGAGAGGCGTTTCAGGAAGGGAAAAAGGAGATTGGTGGCAGAGGGCTGCGACTGGCTGATTTGATGAAAATGTTGGGTATCGCTATTGCTTCCCTACCCCAAGTGTTCATCTGTATTGATGCACTCGACGAATGCCTACCGAAGAATCTTCCGGAGCTACTTAATTCGCTAAGAGATACTGTCCGGGGGTCCCCTAGAACGCGAATATTCCTCACCGGGAGGCCTCATGTGGGGGAAGATATTCATAGATATTTCCCCAAGGCAATTGCGCTACCCATCAGTCCTAATACGGAGGATATCAGGAACTATCTCAAGATGAGGTTAGACAGGGATGTTGAGCCGGAAGCGATGGACAATGATTTACGAGCGGATATTGTGAGTAGTATTCTGGACAAGATGTCGGACATGTACGTGGCAGTATTTGTAGTTTCCCCTCTATCAACGGTGTATGCTTACCGATTATGGGTAGATTCCTTCTTATTTCGCTAAACGTCGACGCTATTCTAGAGGGGGTGACAATTGCTGAGAGAAGGAAGAAACTTGAAGAGATGACACGGGGCAATGGGCTAAGCGATGCTTACACGGCAACCTTAACGCGGCTGAGGGCGCAAGCGAGAAACAAATCGGTACTCGGATTGAAGGTCCTCATGTGGGTATTGAATTCGGAGCGCCCGTTAGGGGTAGAGGAGCTCTGCCATGCTCTAGGAGTAGAGATAGGATCTGTAGATCTTGACCCAAAAAACGTCCCTACGTTACGGACGCTACTGTCATCTTGCCTGGGTCTTGTCACAGTCGAGGCATCTTCACGAACTTTCCGACTAGTGCACTTTACTTTACAAGAACATCTCGCAAGTGATCCTACCTTATTCAATAATTTCCATAATCCTCACGTAACAATTGCCGAGGTTTGCCTGACATACCTAAACTTTGAATCTGTCACGGGTATTTCGCCATCCCTTCGCGGGGGCCCCTCAACAATCCCCTTTGTGGACTATGCTTCCTGTTACTGGGGGGAACACACAAGAAGGGAGGTGACGGAAAATGTCAAAGCGCTTGCACTAAGGCTTCTCGATAGATTCGATGAGCATATATCCGCCACACAGCTGTTATTACGTTATAAGGATTATCAGATTTGGACACAAGATTTGGGTCAGGACGAAGAACAAACGAAATTTACAGGACTCCACGGAGCAGCATATTTTGGAGGCGTGGAGATATTTGCCGCCGTATTGAAGATGAAGGAATGGGACACTAATGCGGGAGATCGCTTCGGGAGAACGGCGCTTACATGGGCAGCTGAAAGAGGGCATGAGGTAGTCATAAAGATGCTTTTGGAACGAGAAGAGGTTAATCCCGACCGGGCAGAAATGGTGTGTGGCCGGACCCCACTCGGGTGGGCAGCTAGGGGCGGACATGAGGGAGTAGTGAAGATGTTTTTGGGGCAAAGGGATGTGAATCCTGGCGGGGCAGACACCAAATATGGGGCAACGCCACTCGCTTTGGCGGCTCAGAACGGGCATGAGGGGGTAGTCAAGATGCTTTTGGAACGAGAAAAAGTCAATCCCGACCAAGCAGACACCAAATATGGCCGAACGCCACTCTCGTGGGCGGCTCAGAACGGGCATGAGGAGGTAGTAAAGATGCTTTTGGGACGAAAGGAGGTCAGTCCCAACCATGTGGACACTGAATATGGCGTAACGCCACTCTCGCTGGCGGCTCAAAGCGGTCATGAAGGGGTAGTCAAGATGCTTTTGGAACGAAAGGACGTCAACCCCGACCACGTGAACACCGATGGTGGCTGGACACCACTCTTGTTGGCGGCTCAGAACGGGCATGAGGAGGTAGTCAAGATGTTTTTAGACCGAGAAGACATTAATCCCGACAGGGCTGATATCAAATATGGCGCAACACCACTGAGGTGGGCGGCTCAGAACGGCCATGAGGGGGTAGTCAAGATGCTTTTGGAACGAAAGGACGTCAACCCTGACCACGCGGACACCGATGGTGGCTGGACACCACTCTCGTTGGCGGCTCAGAACGGGCATGAGGGTGTAGTCAGGATGCTTTTGGAACGAAAGGACGTCCATCCTGACCGGGCAGGCACCGAATATGGCCGAACGCCACTCTCGTGGGCGGCTCAGAACGGGCATGAGGGTGTAGTAAAGATGCTTTTGGAGCGAAAGGACGTCAACCCCGACCACGTGGACACCGAATATGGCCGAACGCCACTCTCGTTGGCGGCTCAGAACGGTCATGAGGGGGTAGTCAAGATGCTTTTGGAACGAAAGGACGTCAACCCCGACCACGCGGACACCGATGGTGGCTGGACACCATTCTCGTTGGCGGCTCAGAACGGGCATGAGGGTGTAGTCAAGATGCTTTTGGAAAGAAAGGACGTCAATCCTGACCAGGCAGATATCAAATATGGCGCAACGCCACTCAGGTGGGCGGCTCAGAACGGGCATGAGGGGGTAGTCAAGACGCTTTTGGAGCGAAAGGACGTCAACCCCGACCACCCGGATACCGAAGGTGGCTGGACACCACTCTCTATAGCGGCTCAGAACGGGCATGAGGGGGTAGTAAAGATGCTTTTGCAGCGAGAGGAAGTCAATCCCGACGGGGCAAGCACCAAGGATGGTGTAACTCCACTCTTGATGGCAGCTCAGAACGGGCATGAGGGGTAGTAATGATACTTTTGGAACGAGAAGAAGTCAATCCCGACTGGGGAGACCCCAAATATGGTATAACTTCACTCTTGATGGCGGCTAATAACGGGCATGAGGGGGTAGTCAAGATACTTTTGGAAAGAAAGGACGTCAATCCTGACTTGGCAGACACCGAGTATGGACGAACGCCACTCTCGTTGGCGGCTGAGTCCGGGCATGAGGGGGTAGTAAGGGTGCTTTTGGACCGCGAAGAAGTTAATCCCGACCAGGCAGATACCGAAAGTAGCCGAACGCCACTCTCCTGGGCGGCTGGGAATGGGCATGAGGGGGTAGTCAAGCTGCTTTTGGGACGAACAGACGTCAATCCCAATCATGTAGGCACCGAACATGGCCATACACCACTCTTGCTAGCCGCTGCGGAAGGCTATGAGGAGGTAGTAAAAATACTTTTGGAACAAAAGGACGTTAATCCTGACCAGCCAGACACCGACTTTGGCCGAACGCCCCTCTCCTGGGCAGCCGAAAACCGGCATCACGAGGTAGTAAAGATGCTTCTGGACCGGGCCGAGGTCAATCACGACCATGCTGACACCGAATATGGCCGAACGCCGCTATCATGGGCCGCAAGGCGAGGAAATAAGAGGATTGTAAAGATGTTTTTAGAACTAGAGGGTATCAATCTAGACCAGCCAGACGCCGAACGCGGTCAAGCATCGCTCCCTTCGTTCGCTCTGCAGCGAGAGGAGTGTGCTGTGGATATACAGTTCAGGTCTCTCGCTCCTAATACCGATATCACAGACCTCAATGGTCAACCTGGACCCCCATCACCATACTCTAGTGAGCTGGAACTAGTATCAGATGTCACGGACCCCGTCTCAATGTCCCTTGGTAACGATCCCCCGGTAATCGAACCGCCTAAGCTCCCTCAACCCTCCTCCATGTGGCCCCTAAAGTTCCCGTATTCTTCACGGAAATCTGATATCCGCCCTAACAATTCCGGTCCACCTCTCCCAATTCCGGTCAGTCGGTATTTGGTCATCGGCTCTTGCGTTTGTCTTTTAGCTTTCCTCGCTTACCGTAAGAGCTCGCATAATTGAATTCCATACCACGACGTTGGGTTTGCCATTTCTAGCGAGATCCCGCTTACTTTTTTGGTTTTCTTTTTTTAAGCAAGAGTTGGGGAATTAGTGTTGGAAAGACCTCCGTCGATTTAGAGGCAAATAGACCGATAAGAGCGTTTTCCTAGTTTTTTTTTTAACTCATTACTATTGCTCCGTGTTTCTTTCGCTCCTTCGCCTGTATCTTCCCTCAGATTTCTAGTTAGACATCGTCCTCTTGTGGTGTTCTTGTTCTTCATTCGTGTTATCCTGTTGTATTTGTCTTCCGTTTTTTCCGGCAGTGATTTATTGTATAGAGCGGCCATTTATATACAATTTGGTAGGAGTAGAGAGATGATAAGCATGAAGAAGCCAGTCCTAAATTAGTGAGTGGCAGGTCTGTATCCGCTCGGGTGCTCCTCTTACTCCTTCCACGCCGCCACCAGCTAGTCACTTCGCAGGCTGCTGTCCCTAGGAAGGTTGTGCTATATAGCAACACGGGTGGTCTTCCGAATGGCTTGAGCTCGACCCTAACCCTAAACTTCCAAGTATCTTCCTAGCACACGCTAATGGTGGCGCTGTCAACAACCAGAGGGCTGGTGCGGCTCCGGCGGGCTAGAGAAGCGAGATTCAATAAATATAATAATATTATAAGGTCGTGGGCTCGCTTACTCCGGTGAGAGTATATGTGGGGTATAATATTAGGTGTATCCAGATACAGCGTATAAATATTACGGCAATACAAAAACAAGGATAATATAACGGCCGTGGAAAGACTCTTAGGAACCAGCGTATAGTACTGTGCTATGCTCTACGCCCATACCACCATCCACGGGCAGGTAAAATCCCCAGTAAAGATACAATATAATATTGGTATTGAGATGCCGGTGTGGTGTTCATAGGTCACCTTATTGAAGTTCGTAACTTTGCGGTGGGGTTAAATTCTTCTAATCGATCTTTAGGGTAATAAGGATGAGCAGATACCGAAAATCAGCGCATTAAATGACAAATAATTAAACATTAAGCTGTAGTACACGGACGGATCTAAATGAATGATTCTGGCCGGTTGATTAACAAAACACATGGTTGAAATATAGATATCGGACTCGACATTGCTCTGTCTGAAGCCTTAATCTAAGCTCGGGTACTGTGCTTGAGATGAATTGTAGGGTTTCCTCTTGGTGGAAATCGTGCATACTAAAACTTATATAATCGCAGGTTTTGGTGCACTGGCCATACCCCGGACAGGGTTGAGCCTCAGAGGGGCTGGGGCGGGGTTCAAGCTCTATTGGGAGGAGGCAACAAGGGCTAAACTAAAAGTGTTTATGATATCATACTAGATATTTGCTTTAGGATTGGGGGCATTCAGCCCCGGGGTTGAAAAATGATTATGCAGGTTTTTTAGACCACCTAACCTGTCCTGTCACTTTATACCACCCTGCACCACAAAATATTAATCACGTTCATGCACCCCCGAGTACAGTCGAGTTAGGTTCGCTTGATTTAATAGAGGGTCAACTTTGCCGCTATTTCCTTGGCATGGAAATCATTGTACTCGAGTATGGTAGGATAGTTTGCCACAGGAGTAGCCACATCACCGCCGCCTTTCTTCAGCTTTGCCCACAGCACGGAAACTTTTGAAAACTCACCTAGTGTTCTTTCAGTCGCAGGATGTCGCTTATTCTAGCATTCCTAGTAAACTCGTCTTCCACGTTACTCACCTCACTCGCTTATGTAAGA